>JAHPZR010021329.1:15000-55251 GCA_019787425.1 Platygyra sinensis | reverse complement strand
CCAATGACTTTTAAGGTGGATAAAAAAGCAAAGATACCTTAATGAACTTGGCATTCTGTTCGGTCAAACTGCTCTGTAATTTGACCTCCATGGCCATGAATCCCGTCACTTCTGTTAGGGTCAAAGGACTGTCAGCCACTGGTTTGTTGTGTAGCTTCTCACTCTCCTCAAGTACATCTTGACACCTGCCACGAAACTCATGAGAATTAACGTTTGATTTCCGTACAGTGGTGGGGATTTAAAGGAAAACGACAGAAAATGGATCTTTGATGACAGTGCAAACTTTGCTCCTCACATTTGTAAAACCACGGACTTAATAAAAAAAAAACAGTAAAAAATATCAAGCAAAATAACAATGTGAGCAAAGAACTCACTACAATAAACGGAGCCTAAAAGTATGGCTGAATAAAAAAACCCTTAAGCTTAACCTATAAAGTACAAGCTGAAGTTCAAGTTCTTAAGGTAAAATAGGAGATAATTAACGTAAAATAAAACTTACTTCTTCGTTGAGGAATCGTCTACCAAGGACTGAAGCCAACTCTGCCATTCAAAACTTCTGTTTTGCTGCACATAATCTGATGGAAACTACAAGAGTCAACGATAGTATACATGAATTTCAAGATGAAACCGTCGGGAAAAAATAAAATAGCAAACAAAACTTAGAAAGCTACGATCATTGTAAAATGCAGTAAAAAAACTCAACTTAAGGACCTTGGACAGGTTCAAATACTGAAACGCCTAATCTGAAGTCCTACACACTAAATATCAAGGTTGCTCTATCACTGAGGTGAAAACTTACAAGCGATGTAACAGTGGCATAGGTGTGAAGCAAGTCCAGGCAAGAGCGGAACATGGTACGTCTCTGATGAAGCAAGCCTGAGAGTTCTGTTTCAAGCTGTTCACACTGTTCAAGAATACAAACATCACCAATCTTAGATATGAGACACACTACTACTTAGGCCCCGCCCAGCTATTCACTCAGAGTTTATTTTCTTCACGTGTGGCTGAGATGAAAGTCACTTGGACAAACAACAGGTAGGACTGAACCATGTAATGGGTAGTAGTGTTGAGAGGGTTCACCAACATCTCCCTCCCCAAACAGCCATCATTGTTCATCAGGTTTGATTCCTATCCGGTGTCAAATGTAGGTTGAGTCACTTGTTAGTTCTGGCCTTGCTCTGAGGATTTTTTTCAGAGTACTCTAGTTTCCTATTCGACCTGGACTGTAGCATTTGTGCAGACGTCTGCTGATTCCTTGCTTTACCTTTCTGCGAAACCAAGGAATATACAAACTACCTCGATGATGTGGTTTCCTCTCGAATTGTGGTTTCCTCGGGAATTATGTGTCAGCATTGCTAGCTTATACAATCTCTCATGAGAGGTGGCTACTCAACAGTTTGATTGCAGTAATCCATTGTTTTCTCAAGAATACCCGTTTTGTTTCCCAGGGACGAGTTGCTATCCGGCATGACCAAGTTAGATGAACAGTTGGACACATACTTGGCGTCAATGAAACAGTTAAAATCTTTGGACTTGTCAACTGACGAACTTAAAGATCAGCAGGAAACTCTACAGGCAGCCATCAGTAATTCTCAACATCCTCTGCACACGGTGCAAGCCAAGTAAGTTACTCTACAAGTCATGTCTGTAAAGCACCTCGGTCACGGTGTTTTGAGTTAGTTTGGCCACGTTCAAAATTACCTTGAAAATGGTAGTTTACTAAGATGGAAAAACATTACAGAGATAATAAATCATAAAGGAACAAGGATGATTAAGGATGGAGAAGATTAGCATGGATTACAAAAGACGAACTTGAAGAATTTAGGCTAAACATTTCAAGATGAGCAAGCTTTGACGTAAGTCCTGTGTCATGCTAGCCCCAGATCTCAGACAGACTTCCTGCTGTTGTTTCACACTGGCAAAGAATAAAGCATAGGAGAAACAGTCATACTAAAAATTAATTCTTTCTTCTCTTCTCACTTCAAGATTTGATGAAAAGAAGAAACTGCTCGCTGATCATGATGCAGTGTTACAAACCATCGCAGAAAAACTTCTGGAATGTCAGCAGTGGCAGGTTCAGCACAAGGTGGGAAAGGTCGCATTTATGTTGTCTTCCCTCTTGATTTTCCATAGTCATCATTAGCACTACCTCGGGACTGAGTTAGAAACTCACTCACAGCGGAACCTTTTGAACCATATCCTTTCAAATGCACGTGGAATGAAGCTATCCTTGTGCCGGTACACATATCTTTTTCCGCCTAAAAAAATCGATTTTAAACTTTTTTTGTAATATGTTTTTAGTCACATACACTTGAAGTTCTTTACAGCTCCTGGTCTTTCTTCAGAGTTTTATAATGACGTTTTGTTAGAATAGGCAGACTAGGCTAAAACAAATTGAAACATAGTGTATCTTATTACAAAATGTCTATTTTAATAAATGAATGTGTAAATTGTTATGTCCCAGGCTGCAATGGAGACCGTCCATGGGCCAAAGCTGGGGTCTCTTGTTGGTGAACTCCTTCAGCCCCTTGATCTAGGTAAGGAACAACTATTCCTTTTTAGTAGACGTACATCCCTTCCATGCTGTACATGCCTGGTAATCTCTTTTTGAGACTGCCAAAGTCACTTGCAGAGCCACAAGATGAAATGTCTGGGTCGGACACAGATTGTGAGAGAAGGGGTTCGAGTTACGAGCGCCCCCCCCCCCCCCGGTCCCCTGTAGGGGGGTTCCGGGGGCATCCTCCCACGGAAAATTTTCAAAATTGAGATTCTTGGATTTGGGACATACCGGCATTCTGGACCGAACACCCCAAACACCTCCCCCACTAGGTCCGCTCCAGAAATGTTATAGTAGTGTTTTTTTCTGTGTTGTTCACAGGTCTTCCAAGCTTTGCTCCAGCCATCAGTTTCTTAAAGGGCGCAGGGCAAGGACACATTGTAAACCAGGTGAAAGTTGTGTTAGAAGTTTTTGTTTTGTTTGTTTAATTCATCTTAATACAGTTTCAACTGGTCAGAATGAACATGACAGTAAGGCCGTATCCAGCCTACGCTTGAAAAATTTAGCACAGACCTACCGTCCACACTAATAAGTCAAGAAAACGGAGCTCAAACCGGAGGAATTTGAAAACGCTGGCTTCGCGTTTTCGCCGTGTGGATGGAAATCATTTTGAAAACGAAACTTTTAGCAAGCAATGACGTTACATAATCGTGATTTCCCTGCCTGGGTTTTCTTCAAACACAAACCCAAAATAACAAGCGATTGCTGTAGTATGAATGAAAATATTTTATGCGCTTGCAGAGTAAAAACAGTTTAGAAATTTCTTTAACATAGTGTGGACGAACAACAACAACAAGGTTTATTTGTACTGCATTGGTGAATAGCTGGGCGGGGCCTAAGTAGTAGTGTGTCTCATATCTAAGATTGGTGATGTTTGTATTCTTGAACAGTGTGAACAGCTTGAAACAGAACTCTCAGGCTTGCTTCATCAGAGACGTACCATGTTCCGCTCTTGCCTGGACTTGCTTCACACCTATGCCACTGTTACATCGCTTGTAAGTTTTCACCTCAGTGATAGAGCAACCTTGATATTTAGTGTGTAGGACTTCAGATTAGGCGTTCAGTATTTGAACCTGTCCAAGGTCCTTAAGTTGAGTTTTTTACTGCATTTTACAATGATCGTAGCTTTCTAAGTTTTGTTTGCTATTTTATTTTTCCCGACGGTTTCATCTTGAAATTCATGTATACTATCGTTGCCTCTTGTAGTTTCCATCAGATTATGTGCAGCAAAACAGAAGTTTTGAATGGCAGAGTTGGCTTCAGTCCTTGGTAGACGATTCCTCAACGAAGAAGTAAGTTTTATTTTACGTTAATTATCTCCTATTTTACCTTAAGAACTTGAACTTCAGCTTGTACTTTATAGGTTAAGCTTAAGGGTTTTTTTATTCAGCCATACTTTTAGGCTCCGTTTATTGTAGTGAGTTCTTTGCTCACATTGTTATTTTGCTTGATATTTTTTACTGTTTTTTTTTTATTAAGTCCGTGGTTTTACAAATGTGAGGAGCAAAGTTTGCACTGTCATCAAAGATCCATTTTCTGTCGTTTTCCTTTAAATCCCCACCACTGTACGGAAATCAAACGTTAATTCTCATGAGTTTCGTGGCAGGTGTCAAGATGTACTTGAGGAGAGTGAGAAGCTACACAACAAACCAGTGGCTGACAGTCCTTTGACCCTAACAGAAGTGACGGGATTCATGGCCATGGAGGTCAAATTACAGAGCAGTTTGACCGAACAGAATGCCAAGTTCATTAAGGTATCTTTGCTTTTTTATCCACCTTAAAAGTCATTGGGTAAAGAGAGAGGGAACACGAGAAAGTCCGAACCACTACGGTTTAGACCATTTACTGTTTTGCAAATTCAGAATCTCTTATCCCCATCATTCATAACATCATTGTTCATCAGGTTTGATTCCTATCCGGTGTCAAATGTAGGTTGAGTCACTTGTTAGTTCTGGCCTTGCTCTGAGGATTTTTTTCAGAGTACTCTAGTTTCCTATTCGACCTGGACTGTAGCATTTGTGCAGACGTCTGCTGATTCCTTGCTTTACCTTTCTGCGAAACCAAGGAATATACAAACTACCTCGATGATGTGGTTTCCTCTCGAATTGTGGTTTCCTCGGGAATTATGTGTCAGCATTGCTAGCTTATACAATCTCTCATGAGAGGTGGCTACTCAACAGTTTGATTGCAGTAATCCATTGTTTTCTCAAGAATACCCGTTTTGTTTCCCAGGGACGAGTTGCTATCCGGCATGACCAAGTTAGATGAACAGTTGGACACATACTTGGCGTCAATGAAACAGTTAAAATCTTTGGACTTGTCAACTGACGAACTTAAAGATCAGCAGGAAACTCTACAGGCAGCCATCAGTAATTCTCAACATCCTCTGCACACGGTGCAAGCCAAGTAAGTTACTCTACAAGTCATGTCTGTAAAGCACCTCGGTCACGGTGTTTTGAGTTAGTTTGGCCACGTTCAAAATTACCTTGAAAATGGTAGTTTACTAAGATGGAAAAACATTACAGAGATAATAAATCATAAAGGAACAAGGATGATTAAGGATGGAGAAGATTAGCATGGATTACAAAAGACGAACTTGAAGAATTTAGGCTAAACATTTCAAGATGAGCAAGCTTTGACGTAAGTCCTGTGTCATGCTAGCCCCAGATCTCAGACAGACTTCCTGCTGTTGTTTCACACTGGCAAAGAATAAAGCATAGGAGAAACAGTCATACTAAAAATTAATTCTTTCTTCTCTTCTCACTTCAAGATTTGATGAAAAGAAGAAACTGCTCGCTGATCATGATGCAGTGTTACAAACCATCGCAGAAAAACTTCTGGAATGTCAGCAGTGGCAGGTTCAGCACAAGGTGGGAAAGGTCGCATTTATGTTGTCTTCCCTCTTGATTTTCCATAGTCATCATTAGCACTACCTCGGGACTGAGTTAGAAACTCACTCACAGCGGAACCTTTTGAACCATATCCTTTCAAATGCACGTGGAATGAAGCTATCCTTGTGCCGGTACACATATCTTTTTCCGCCTAAAAAAATCGATTTTAAACTTTTTTTGTAATATGTTTTTAGTCACATACACTTGAAGTTCTTTACAGCTCCTGGTCTTTCTTCAGAGTTTTATAATGACGTTTTGTTAGAATAGGCAGACTAGGCTAAAACAAATTGAAACATAGTGTATCTTATTACAAAATGTCTATTTTAATAAATGAATGTGTAAATTGTTATGTCCCAGGCTGCAATGGAGACCGTCCATGGGCCAAAGCTGGGGTCTCTTGTTGGTGAACTCCTTCAGCCCCTTGATCTAGGTAAGGAACAACTATTCCTTTTTAGTAGACGTACATCCCTTCCATGCTGTACATGCCTGGTAATCTCTTTTTGAGACTGCCAAAGTCACTTGCAGAGCCACAAGATGAAATGTCTGGGTCGGACACAGATTGTGAGAGAAGGGGTTCGAGTTACGAGCGCCCCCCCCCCCCCCGGTCCCCTGTAGGGGGGTTCCGGGGGCATCCTCCCACGGAAAATTTTCAAAATTGAGATTCTTGGATTTGGGACATACCGGCATTCTGGACCGAACACCCCAAACACCTCCCCCACTAGGTCCGCTCCAGAAATGTTATAGTAGTGTTTTTTTCTGTGTTGTTCACAGGTCTTCCAAGCTTTGCTCCAGCCATCAGTTTCTTAAAGGGCGCAGGGCAAGGACACATTGTAAACCAGGTGAAAGTTGTGTTAGAAGTTTTTGTTTTGTTTGTTTAATTCATCTTAATACAGTTTCAACTGGTCAGAATGAACATGACAGTAAGGCCGTATCCAGCCTACGCTTGAAAAATTTAGCACAGACCTACCGTCCACACTAATAAGTCAAGAAAACGGAGCTCAAACCGGAGGAATTTGAAAACGCTGGCTTCGCGTTTTCGCCGTGTGGATGGAAATCATTTTGAAAACGAAACTTTTAGCAAGCAATGACGTTACATAATCGTGATTTCCCTGCCTGGGTTTTCTTCAAACACAAACCCAAAATAACAAGCGATTGCTGTAGTATGAATGAAAATATTTTATGCGCTTGCAGAGTAAAAACAGTTTAGAAATTTCTTTAACATAGTGTGGACGAACAACAACAACAAGGTTTATTTGTACTGCATTGGTGAATAGCTGGGCGGGGCCTAAGTAGTAGTGTGTCTCATATCTAAGATTGGTGATGTTTGTATTCTTGAACAGTGTGAACAGCTTGAAACAGAACTCTCAGGCTTGCTTCATCAGAGACGTACCATGTTCCGCTCTTGCCTGGACTTGCTTCACACCTATGCCACTGTTACATCGCTTGTAAGTTTTCACCTCAGTGATAGAGCAACCTTGATATTTAGTGTGTAGGACTTCAGATTAGGCGTTCAGTATTTGAACCTGTCCAAGGTCCTTAAGTTGAGTTTTTTACTGCATTTTACAATGATCGTAGCTTTCTAAGTTTTGTTTGCTATTTTATTTTTCCCGACGGTTTCATCTTGAAATTCATGTATACTATCGTTGCCTCTTGTAGTTTCCATCAGATTATGTGCAGCAAAACAGAAGTTTTGAATGGCAGAGTTGGCTTCAGTCCTTGGTAGACGATTCCTCAACGAAGAAGTAAGTTTTATTTTACGTTAATTATCTCCTATTTTACCTTAAGAACTTGAACTTCAGCTTGTACTTTATAGGTTAAGCTTAAGGGTTTTTTTATTCAGCCATACTTTTAGGCTCCGTTTATTGTAGTGAGTTCTTTGCTCACATTGTTATTTTGCTTGATATTTTTTACTGTTTTTTTTTTATTAAGTCCGTGGTTTTACAAATGTGAGGAGCAAAGTTTGCACTGTCATCAAAGATCCATTTTCTGTCGTTTTCCTTTAAATCCCCACCACTGTACGGAAATCAAACGTTAATTCTCATGAGTTTCGTGGCAGGTGTCAAGATGTACTTGAGGAGAGTGAGAAGCTACACAACAAACCAGTGGCTGACAGTCCTTTGACCCTAACAGAAGTGACGGGATTCATGGCCATGGAGGTCAAATTACAGAGCAGTTTGACCGAACAGAATGCCAAGTTCATTAAGGTATCTTTGCTTTTTTATCCACCTTAAAAGTCATTGGGCCGCGGAGGCGAGCGTAGCGAACCAAACGGAGATTATTTTACTCTGTCCTCACCCGTCACCCAGTCAAATCTCCTGTTTTGCGCTGGTGCCCAGTTCTCTAGCGATTCTATCCGCGCGTTCAACAATGGTTAAGAAATAGAAAACATGTACCGTGTTTCTATCGAGTTATACAAACACGAGTGGAAGTTTGGGAGAACGAGAAATGCTGTGGGAACACGAGCCAAAGGCGAGTGTTTCCACAGCTTTTTCGAGTTCTCCCAAACTTTCACGAGTGTTTGTATAACTCAATAGAAACACGAAGTACATGTTTTCTATTTCTTTTAGAAAACACCACGACGAGAAAAAGGAAAACAACTTGTTAACTTTTGATATCAAAATGTAAATTCTCTTTGCTCGCGCCATCACTACGTCAACAGCGCGCGCTAGTTCTGTGTCTCCATCGAGTTATACAAACACGATTTTTAACCAATCAGCGCGCGTGCTTTCTTAGGACTGTTTTCTAAAATAAAATATTCGAGAAAATAGAGGATTGTGAACAGGCTACTGGAGTCATGATGTTATGAATGATGGGGATAAGAGATTCTGAATTTGCAAAACAGTAAATGGTCTAAACCGTAGTGGTTCGGACTTTCTCGTGTTCCCTCTCTCTTTACCCAATGACTTTTAAGGTGGATAAAAAAGCAAAGATACCTTAATGAACTTGGCATTCTGTTCGGTCAAACTGCTCTGTAATTTGACCTCCATGGCCATGAATCCCGTCACTTCTGTTAGGGTCAAAGGACTGTCAGCCACTGGTTTGTTGTGTAGCTTCTCACTCTCCTCAAGTACATCTTGACACCTGCCACGAAACTCATGAGAATTAACGTTTGATTTCCGTACAGTGGTGGGGATTTAAAGGAAAACGACAGAAAATGGATCTTTGATGACAGTGCAAACTTTGCTCCTCACATTTGTAAAACCACGGACTTAATAAAAAAAAAACAGTAAAAAATATCAAGCAAAATAACAATGTGAGCAAAGAACTCACTACAATAAACGGAGCCTAAAAGTATGGCTGAATAAAAAAACCCTTAAGCTTAACCTATAAAGTACAAGCTGAAGTTCAAGTTCTTAAGGTAAAATAGGAGATAATTAACGTAAAATAAAACTTACTTCTTCGTTGAGGAATCGTCTACCAAGGACTGAAGCCAACTCTGCCATTCAAAACTTCTGTTTTGCTGCACATAATCTGATGGAAACTACAAGAGGCAACGATAGTATACATGAATTTCAAGATGAAACCGTCGGGAAAAATAAAATAGCAAACAAAACTTAGAAAGCTACGATCATTGTAAAATGCAGTAAAAAACTCAACTTAAGGACCTTGGACAGGTTCAAATACTGAACGCCTAATCTGAAGTCCTACACACTAAATATCAAGGTTGCTCTATCACTGAGGTGAAAACTTACAAGCGATGTAACAGTGGCATAGGTGTGAAGCAAGTCCAGGCAAGAGCGGAACATGGTACGTCTCTGATGAAGCAAGCCTGAGAGTTCTGTTTCAAGCTGTTCACACTGTTCAAGAATACAAACATCACCAATCTTAGATATGAGACACACTACTACTTAGGCCCCGCCCAGCTATTCACCAATGCAGTACAAATAAACCTTGTTGTTGTTGTTCGTCCACACTATGTTAAAGAAATTTCTAAACTGTTTTTACTCTGCAAGCGCATAAAATATTTTCATTCATACTACAGCAATCGCTTGTTATTTTGGGTTTGTGTTTGAAGAAAACCCAGGCAGGGAAATCACGATTATGTAACGTCATTGCTTGCTAAAAGTTTCGTTTTCAAAATGATTTCCATCCACACGGCGAAAACGCGAAGCCAGCGTTTTCAAATTCCTCCGGTTTGAGCTCCGTTTTCTTGACTTATTAGTGTGGACGGTAGGTCTGTGCTAAATTTTTCAAGCGTAGGCTGGATACGGCCTTACTGTCATGTTCATTCTGACCAGTTGAAACTGTATTAAGATGAATTAAACAAACAAAACAAAAACTTCTAACACAACTTTCACCTGGTTTACAATGTGTCCTTGCCCTGCGCCCTTTAAGAAACTGATGGCTGGAGCAAAGCTTGGAAGACCTGTGAACAACACAGAAAAAAACACTACTATAACATTTCTGGAGCGGACCTAGTGGGGGAGGTGTTTGGGGTGTTCGGTCCAGAATGCCGGTATGTCCCAAATCCAAGAATCTCAATTTTGAAAATTTTCCGTGGGAGGATGCCCCCGGAACCCCCCTACAGGGGACCGGGGGGGGGGGGGGCGCTCGTAACTCGAACCCCTTCTCTCACAATCTGTGTCCGACCCAGACATTTCATCTTGTGGCTCTGCAAGTGACTTTGGCAGTCTCAAAAAGAGATTACCAGGCATGTACAGCATGGAAGGGATGTACGTCTACTAAAAAGGAATAGTTGTTCCTTACCTAGATCAAGGGGCTGAAGGAGTTCACCAACAAGAGACCCCAGCTTTGGCCCATGGACGGTCTCCATTGCAGCCTGGGACATAACAATTTACACATTCATTTATTAAAATAGACATTTTGTAATAAGATACACTATGTTTCAATTTGTTTTAGCCTAGTCTGCCTATTCTAACAAAACGTCATTATAAAACTCTGAAGAAAGACCAGGAGCTGTAAAGAACTTCAAGTGTATGTGACTAAAAACATATTACAAAAAAAGTTTAAAATCGATTTTTTTAGGCGGAAAAAGATATGTGTACCGGCACAAGGATAGCTTCATTCCACGTGCATTTGAAAGGATATGGTTCAAAAGGTTCCGCTGTGAGTGAGTTTCTAACTCAGTCCCGAGGTAGTGCTAATGATGACTATGGAAAATCAAGAGGGAAGACAACATAAATGCGACCTTTCCCACCTTGTGCTGAACCTGCCACTGCTGACATTCCAGAAGTTTTTCTGCGATGGTTTGTAACACTGCATCATGATCAGCGAGCAGTTTCTTCTTTTCATCAAATCTTGAAGTGAGAAGAGAAGAAAGAATTAATTTTTAGTATGACTGTTTCTCCTATGCTTTATTCTTTGCCAGTGTGAAACAACAGCAGGAAGTCTGTCTGAGATCTGGGGCTAGCATGACACAGGACTTACGTCAAAGCTTGCTCATCTTGAAATGTTTAGCCTAAATTCTTCAAGTTCGTCTTTTGTAATCCATGCTAATCTTCTCCATCCTTAATCATCCTTGTTCCTTTATGATTTATTATCTCTGTAATGTTTTTCCATCTTAGTAAACTACCATTTTCAAGGTAATTTTGAACGTGGCCAAACTAACTCAAAACACCGTGACCGAGGTGCTTTACAGACATGACTTGTAGAGTAACTTACTTGGCTTGCACCGTGTGCAGAGGATGTTGAGAATTACTGATGGCTGCCTGTAGAGTTTCCTGCTGATCTTTAAGTTCGTCAGTTGACAAGTCCAAAGATTTTAACTGTTTCATTGACGCCAAGTATGTGTCCAACTGTTCATCTAACTTGGTCATGCCGGATAGCAACTCGTCCCTGGGAAACAAAACGGGTATTCTTGAGAAAACAATGGATTACTGCAATCAAACTGTTGAGTAGCCACCTCTCATGAGAGATTGTATAAGCTAGCAATGCTGACACATAATTCCCGAGGAAACCACAATTCGAGAGGAAACCACATCATCGAGGTAGTTTGTATATTCCTTGGTTTCGCAGAAAGGTAAAGCAAGGAATCAGCAGACGTCTGCACAAATGCTACAGTCCAGGTCGAATAGGAAACTAGAGTACTCTGAAAAAAATCCTCAGAGCAAGGCCAGAACTAACAAGTGACTCAACCTACATTTGACACCGGATAGGAATCAAACCTGATGAACAATGATGGCTGTTTGGGGAGGGAGATGTTGGTGAACCCTCTCAACACTACTACCCATTACATGGTTCAGTCCTACCTGTTGTTTGTCCAAGTGACTTTCATCTCAGCCACACGTGAAGAAAATAAACTCTGAGTGACGTCCCTTTCCATCTCTTTCTTGTTCACTTTGTTGTCTGTCACACCAGGAGCCCCTCCTCCATAAAAGGCACTGGCAAAGGCAGTGTCGTTTGCTGTGGTCCAATCAACCAGAGGGTCATACACAAAAGCTTCCAGGAGAGTCAGCAGTGTCTCACGACCTTGCTTCAGAATCTTCAACACTTCTTCACACGACAGACGGAAAACTCCCTGAAAAGGAAACACCACTATTATAGAAAACTCAATTACACTATTTAAAGTTTAGAAAAGCCTTGCTCCTTTAGAACGTATTTAGCAAAGCCATGCCAACAAACTCCTCATACATGCACGCTAACGATGCACGCTAACGATGTCAGCAAAGTAAACTTGACCTCGCTAAAGAGAGTTTCGTCGTACATCTGTTTCCATTGGCAATGTTCTAAAATAATTGAATACTACTTTTAGCTACACATCATCGAGTTATGGTGCACTTGGAAAGTTAAGAGAGAACTTAGGAAACTAGAATTACTTAAGGCTACGCCTTGATCATGCTCTCCAAACGACACTCGTGCATCATAACTCGATGATGGACACTGACGCCTGAATCAGTTGTTGAATACTTGCATAAGACCAGTATTAGACCAACTCGACTATGAAGGTCTGAGTATAGTCCAAGTTTTGCAAACTCCATTATCATGCGCGACAACATCACCGATTTCTCCTAGCAATAAAATGTTTTGTTGGTGGCAATATGAAACAAAATAACATTAGTCGATTCACCGAGCTTAAGGTCTTGGAAAACACTGGTTTGGCCGAGAAAAAAGATTTTCAGATGAAATCTAGGTCTGAAAACTTTATGCTCAACCGATAGTACAGTAGAAAATGAGTTTTCCATTTTCATTTACTAGTTTGCAAATATTACCTCCACTCCAGTCACTCCCAGGGCTGTCTCCAGGTTAGGTGTCATTCTAAATGGAACCTTCTCAGGAACTCTCAGTCCTTTACCCTTCTCAAAGCACACATTGTAGTCAATATGGACAACCTGAAATAATAAATAAAATTAAGTTGTTTAAGAATGTATCACTCATACCAATACAGTACAACAAGGCATTTTCTTGAAAATGGCGGATTTAGAAACGTTAACACCCAACAAATGACTGAGATAAACGAGTTATCTATTTCAATGCTCGTAGTATTCAAGAGCAACACTGGTTTTAGTAAGATTTGTTTTATCCAATATAATTGTTAGAATTTGTTATATTTGTTTTATCCAATCTGAGGTTATTTCTTATATCAGCGTTCTTTACTCTACAGTTGTCCCACAATTCTTACCTCCCCTGTGGTGAAATCTACCAGCATGTTATCCAGATGTCTGTCTCCAAGGCCAATAATGTAACCTATCATAGACATGACTGCAGTGGATCGAGCATAACTCTGAGTCATCTGCCACCACTCAGCTGCACTGGTACTAGAACACCACAGCTCTCTGAAAACATCATCACAATAATGAACACGTAATCAATGACCATTACCAAACCCCGCTTCATCTCTTATTCTCGCAGTCATGAATAATTCATCAAGTGTGAAGCAAGGGAATCATGAACGTAATGTTGTTTGGACATCTGGTCTTAATTAGCATAGATTTTTGACGATTTTATTTCTCCATTTTCTCCTTAGGTTTAGTTTCGGTTGAGAAGATATATCAAACTCGAAACGCCGTGTTTAACGATAACTGCAGAAATTCTCGCGCGCTCATTGGCTAATTTTTTTATCAATAAGCGGACAGACACATGAATTTATAATTTATGCGATGCGTCAACGAAAGAGAGCGGACAATTTGACAATTTGTTATCGGCGTAAAAAAACAAATTGATGTAAGTTTTAATGCGTCGGTCCTGATTACGTGATCACTGAATTTCGTCAATAACATTGTCAAAGTGAGCTCTGCGGGCGCAGAGCTCACTTTGACAATGTTATTGACGAAATTCAGTGATCACGTAAACAGGACCGACGCATAAAAACTTACATCAATTTGTTTTTTTACGCCGATAACAAAATGGTCAAATTGTCCGCTCTCTTTCGTTGACGCATCGCATAAATTATAAATTCATGTGTCTGTCCGCTTATTGATAAAAAAATTAGCCAATGAGCGCGCAAGAATTTCTGCAGTTATCGTAAAACACGGTTTTTCGTGTTTGATATATCTTCTCAATCGAAACAAAATGGAGAAATAAAATCGTCAAAAATCTATGCCACTTAAGATCAGTTATCAAAACAACATCACGTTCACGATTCCCTTTCTTCAAACTTAATGAATTATTATTGACTGTGAGAATAAGAATTGTAATAGGGCTGGGTAAAGGTCATTGACGGCGTGTTCATTATTGTGATGATGTTTTCAGAGAGCTGTGGTGTTCTAGTACCAGTGCAGCAGAATGGTGGCAGATGACTCAGAGTTATGCTCGATCCACTGCAGTCATGTCTATGATAGGTTACATTATTGGCCTTGGAGACAGACATCTGGATAACATGTTGGTGGATTTCACCACAGGGGAGGTAAGAATTGTGGTACAACTGAAGAACAAAGAACGCTGATTCGTTAAATAACCTCAGATTCAAGAAAATACCATTGTGGAAACGATCATTTAATGGTGATGCAGTGATTGAACCTTGTTACATATTGGATAAAACAAATATAACAAATTGAAACAATTATATTTGATAAAACAAATCTTACTAAAACCAGTGTTGCTCTTGAATACATACGAGCATTGAAATAGATAACTCGTTTATCTCAGTCATTTGTTGGGTGTCATCGTTTCTAAATCCGCCATTTTCAAGAAAATGTCTTTTTGTACTGTATCGTTATGAGTGATACATTCTTAAACAACTTAATTTTATTTGTTCTTTCAGGTTGTCCATATTGACTACAATGTGTGCTTTGAGAAGGGTAAAGGACTGAGAGTTCCTGAGAAGGTTCCATTTAGAATGACACCTAACCTGGAGACAGCCCTGGGAGTGACTGGAGTGGAGGTAATATTTGCAAACTAGTAAATGAAAATAGAAAACTCATTTTCTACTGTACTATCGGTTGAGTAAAGCATATTAAAAGTTTTCAGGCCTAAATTTCATCTGAAAATCTTTTTTCTCGGCCAAACCTGTGTTTTCCAAGACCTTAAGCTCGGTGAATCGACTAATGTTATTTTGTTTCATATTGCCACCAACAAACCATTTTATTGCTAGGAGAAATCGGTGATGTTGTCGCGCATGATAATGGAGTTTGCAAAACTTGGACTATACTCAGACCTTCATAGTCGAGTTGGTCTAATACTGGTCTTGCGCAATTATTCAACAACTGATTCATGCGTCAGTGTCCATCGTCGAGTTATGATGCACGAGTGTAGTTTGGAGAGCATGATCAAGGTGTAGCCTGAAGTAATTCTAGTTTCCAAAGTTCTCTCCTAACTTTCCAAGTGCACCATAACTCGATGATGTGTAGCTAAAAGTAGTATTCAATTGTTTTAGAACATTGCCAATAGAAACAGATGTACGACGAAACTCTCTTTGGCGAGGCCAAGTTTACTTTGCCGACGTCGTTAGCGTGCATCAATGGATTGTTAGACACTCTCTATGTATGAATTTGCTGGCATGGCTTTGCTAAATATAGTGTATATAAAAGAGTGAGGCTTTTCTAAACTTAAAATAGTGTAATTGTGTTTTCTATAATAGTGGTGTTTCCTTTTCAGGGAGTTTTCCGTCTGTCGTGTGAAGAAGTGTTGAAGATTCTGAAGCAAGGTCGTGAGACATTGCTGACACTTCTGGAAGCTTTTGTGTATGATCCTCTGGTTGATTGGACCACAGCAAACGACACTGCTTTTGCGAGTGCCTTCTATGGAGGAGGAGCTCCTGGTGTAACAGACAACAAAGTCAACAAGAAAGAGATGGAAAGGGACGTCACTCAGAGCTTGTTTTCTTCACGTGTGGCTGAGATGAAAGTCACTTGGACAAACAACAGGTAGGACTGAACCATGTAATGGGCGGTAGAGATGGTGTAGTGCTGTGAGGGCACACCCCTACAGCTACCATTGTTGACCAGGTTTGATTCCTTTCTGCTGCCAAAAGCAGGTTGAGTCAGCTGATAGCTCTTTCTCAGAGTACTCTAGTTTCCTATTCGACCTGGTTAGTAGCATTCGTAAAGACGTCTGCTGCTTCCTTGCTTTACTTTTCTGCGAAAACCAAGGAAATACGCAAACTACCCGGCTTGATAGAGCATTTACTGGAAAACCAGCTAGGGCTGATGTGATCCACTGTTTTCTCAAGAACACCCGTTTTTTTGTCTCAGGGACGAATTGTTATCTGGCATGACCAAGTTAGATGAACAGTTGGACACATACCTGGCGTCAATGAAACAGTTAAAATCTTTGGACTTGTCAACTGACGAACTTAAAGATCAGCAGGAAACTCTACAGGCAGCCATCAGTAATTCTCAACATCCTCTGCACACTGTGCAAGCCAAGTAAGTTAACTCTGCAAGTCCGACATGTCTGTAAAGTGTAAAGCACCTCAGTCACGGTGTTTTGAGTTAGTTTGGCCACGTTCAAAATTACCTTGAAAATGGTAGTTTACTAAGATAGAAAAACATTACAGAGATAATAACTCATAAAGGAACAAGGATGATTAAGGACGGAGAAAATTAACACGGATTACAAAAGACGAACTTAAGAATTTAGGCTAAACATTTCAAGATGAGCAAGCTGTGACGTAGGCCCTATGACATACCAGCCCCAGTCTCGCACTGATTTCCTGCTGTTGTTTCACGCTGGTAAAGAATAAAGCATAGGAGAAGCATTCATACGAAGAATTATTTCTTTCATCTCTTTTCACTTCAAGATTTGATGAAAAGAAGAAACTGCTGGCTGATCATGATGCAGTGTTACAAACCATTGCAGAAAAACTTCTCGAATGTCAGCAATGGCAGGTTCAGCACAAGGTGAGAGAGGTCGTATTTATGTTGTGTTCCCTCCTGATTTTTCATAGTCATCATTATCACTATCTCGGGACTGAGTTAGAAATGCGCTCACAACGGAACCTTTTAAACCATATCTTTTCAAATGCGCGTGGAATGAAGCTATCCTTGTGCCGGTACACATATCTTTTTCCGCTTAAAAAAATCAATTTTAAATTTTTTTGTAATATGTTTTTAGTCACATACTCTTGAAGTTCTTTGCAGCTCCTGGTCTTTCTTTAGAGTTTTATAATGACGTTTTGTTACATTTTAAGACAGAATAGGCTAAAACAAATTGAAACATAGTGTATCTTGTTAAAAATGTCTATTTTAATAAATGAATGTGCAAATTGTTATGTCCCAGGCTGCAATGGAGACCGTTCATGGGCCAAAGCTGGGGTCTCTTGTTGGTGAACTTCTTCAGCCCCTTGATCTAGGTAAGGAACAACTATTCCTTTTTAGTATAAATTTACCGTAGTCTATTGTGAATCCGTGAATTTGATTGGCTATATTACCGTTGACTATCTGCTGATAGTCAACAGTTACGCATCAGTGCACATCACGCATCACGTTTGAACCTGATGTAACATAATTAAACAGTTCTTTTCTACGCGTTACTGGACATTTTTTTCTTTTTATGCAACGAGACTACGGTAAACTTATACTAAAACAGTTAGATTACTCGCCCTCGTTTTCTACGAACGATAGTCAACTCGGCTGCGCCTCGTTGACTATCTGCTCGTAGAAAACTCGGGCTCGTAGTCTAATTGTTAATTAGTAGATGCACATCCCTTCCATGCTGTGCATGCCTGGTAATCTCTTTTTGAGACTGCCAAAGCCACATGCAGGGCTACAAGATGAAATGTCCGGGTCGGACACATTGTGGGAAAAGGGGTTCCAGTTACGAACGCCCCCCCCGGTCCCCTGTAGGGGGTTTCCGGGGGGTATCCTCCCCCGGAAAATTTTCAAAATTGAGATTCTTGGATTTGGGATATTACGGCATTCTGGACCGAACACCCCAAACACCTCCCCCACTAGGTCCGCTCCAGAAATGTTATTGTAAACGTTGTATGTCCGATAGTAGTGTTTTTTTCTGTGTTGTTCACAGGTCTTCCAAGCTTTGCTCCAGCCATCAGTTTCTTAAAGGGCGCAGGGCAAGGACACATTGTAAACCAGGTAAAAGTTGTGTTAGAAATTTTTTTTTTGTTTGTTTAATTCATCTTAATACGGCTTCTCTAGTTTCAACTGGTCAGAATGAACTTGACAGTTAGCAGTAAGGTCGTATCCAGCCTACACTTGAAAAATTTAGCACAGACCTACTGTCCACACTAGCACGTCAAGAAAACGGAGCCCAAACCGGAGGAATTTGAAACCGCTGGCTTTGCGTTTTCGCCGTGTGGATGGAAATCATTTTGAAAACGAAACTTTTAGCAAGCAATGACGTTACATAATCGTGATTTCCCTGCCTGAGTTTTCTTCAAACACAAACCCAAAATAACAAGCGATTGCTGTAGTATGAATGAAAATATTTCATGCGCTTGTAGAGAAAAATAGTTTAGAAATTTCTTTAGCATAGTGTGGACGAACAACAACAACTGTACTGGTGAATAGCTGGGCGGGGCCTAAGTAGTAGTGTGTCTCATATCTAAGATTGGTGATGTTTATATTCTTGAACAGTGTGAACAGCTTGAAACAGAATTCTCAGGCTTGCTTCATCAGAGACGTACCATGTTCCGTTCCTGCCTGGACCTGCTTCACACCTATGCCACTGTTACATCGCTTGTAAGTTTTTATCTCAGTAGATAGAGCAACCTTGATATTTAGTGTGTAGGACTTCAGATTAGGCGTTCCGTATTTGAGCCTGTCCAAGGTCCTTAAGTTGAGTTTTTTACTGCATTTTACAATGATCGTAGCTTTCTAAGTTTTGTTTGCTATTTTATTTTTCCCGACGGTTTTCATCTTGAAATTCATGTATACTATCATTGCCTCTTGTAGTTTCCATCAGATTATGTGCAGCAAAACAGAAGTTTTGAATGGCAGAGTTGGCTTCAGTCCTTGGTAGACGATTCCTCAACGAAGAAGTAAGTTTTATTTTACGTCAATTATCTCCTATTTTACCTTAAGAACTTGAACTTCAGCTTGTACTTTATAGGTTAAGCTAAAGGGTTTTTTTATTCAGCCATACTTTTAGGCTCCGTTTATTGTAGTGAGTTCTTTGCTCACATTGTTATTTTGCTTGATATTTTTGACTGTTTTTTTTTATTAAGTCCGTGGTTTTACAAATGTGAGGAGCAAAGTTTGCACTGTCATCAAAGATCCATGTTCTGTCGTTTTCCTTTAAATCCCCACCACTGTACGGAAATCAAACGTTAATTCTCGTGAGTTTCGTGGCAGGTGTCAAGATGTACTTGAGGAGAGTGAGAAGCTACACAACAAACCAGTGGCTGACAGTCCTTTAACTCTAGCAGAAGTGACGGGATTCATGGCCATGGAGGTCAAATTACAGAGCAGTTTGACCGAACAGAATGCCAAGTTCATTAAGGTATCTTTGCCTTTTTATCCACCTTAAAAGTCATTAGGTAAAGAGAGAGGGAACACGAGAAAGTCCGAACCACTACGGTTTAGACCATTTACTGTTTTGCAAATTCAGAATCTCTTATCCCCATCATTCATAACATCATGACTCCAGTAGCCTGTTCACAATCCTCTATTTTCTCGAATATTTTATTCCATTGTTGAACGCCCGGATAGAATCGCGAGAGAACTGGACACCAGCGCAAAACAGGAGATTTGACTGGGTGACGGGTGAGGACAGAGTAAAATAATCTCCGTTTGGTTCGCTACGCTCGCCTCCGCGGCCCCGCGCCGCCCCCTCTCCCCCCTCCCCCCCTAATGTGAGTAAAGAAGTGATTTCAAAATGCAAATTGGCATTAAGTACTTTTTTCTGTTTTTTTTTAACTCGCTGCATACCAAGTTGCATTTAAGTACACCTGTATTTTGTTTAGTTTTCTGAGCGTAGGAAGCAAGAGAGTGTTGAGACAGCATTCCTTAGCAAGGCTGTCGGGGAAACCTATGGAGCACTGAAGAAATACATCACAGGTAAAATGACTTAGCAGAAAGATTAGGATGAATATAAATAATGCGCGTCCACATTACGCTGGAGAAAATTGAAAATGGTATTCTATTCTGAAAACGCATCAAAATGTTTTCCGTCCACGCTATGCCGGAGGAATTTCAAAACGCAGCAATTATACGATTGTCGTGAAGTCATAGTTTACAAAAGGATCGGTTTTCAAAATGTTGTTAGTCCATACTGAAATGCAATGCCAGCGTTTTCAAATTCCTTCGCTTTTAAGTAATACATCAAACACGAGAGACAGTGTTTCATCGGGATACCCAAACACCGAGAAGAGAGTTGAAAGTAAGACGCGCAACCGAGTATTTTTGACGAAATTCGAGGTGTTTGGATAGCCGATGAAGCATTATCTCGAGTGTTTGATATATCTTCTCAATCGAAACAAAAACTAAGGAGTAAACGGAGAAATAAAATCGTCAAAATCTATGCTTATTAAGACCGGGTATCCAAACCTCCTTCACGGTGTGATTTTCTTTGTCTTACTTTGATGAATTAATAATGAGTTTGAGAAGAGCATTTCGTGTTCGTAACAGTTTAGTGTGGACGGTACGCCTAACCAAAGTTATGTTTTCATAGTTGTCCAGTGTGGTGTGAAGAGAGAACATTTGATGCGTTCTCTGAGTGAAAAGCCCTTTTCACCTTGTAGTGTGGACGACATACCACTTGCAGATTTATTAATGATTGTTTAGTTTTACAAATTATGAAAGCCTCTTATCGCGTTCCTTTTACAGGGAAACAGCCTTCATCATATCGTTGTCTTACAAGTGTACTGATTACTGCATTATGCTCCCTGAATAAGAGGTGTTTAGCAATGGAGAACACAGCCAAAGGTAAGGAAGGTTGAAATGTGCATGCATCTACATCATTACTAGATATTTGCTTAGAGTAACAACAGTGCAGAATGGAAATGTTTGAACTGCATTAAACTGATACCGAATACATTTTTTTGACAACTATTGATAAAATTTCGTTGGAATCAGAGCCAAGCTTGAAAATTCAAAACTCATTGGTTGCTTTAATCGTTTTTCATCTCTCGTGTACATTGGCAGTTCTCCCTTCATAATAGGTTCCAATCACTTGTTTAGAAGTGTTATGTCAAGTCAAACCATCATTGTTGCATTTTCCCTCCTTGGTATGATTTAGAGCTTCTCAAAATCGATATATAAGACTTAGTGGTAGGGCCTTGTACAAAGAATTTATGACAACTTCATTCTTATGCTGTACTGGTTTGGTTATGACTGTTAATAGTTGCCAAGGACAGACTATCTGAATTGACGTCAAGAGAGGGAGACTGGTTTCTTGATGAACTCTGCTCCATGAGTGGTAATGTGAATCAACTACTGTTGCTGTTAAAGGATCATCCAATGGTAAGAGAGGAAGTTCGGAAAAGAAAACTAACTTTATAAGTTGTTTCCGTTCTGCAGCAAAATCTCTCAAAATTAATTAACACAAAATACTGCTCGACATCTCGTTTGAAAGGTCACATATTTCGGTTCTCTCCACAGGAGGTCAAAGAAGATCAGAAAGCTTTGTTGGGCCAGGCTCAGAATTCTATGAAAGCTGTTTTAGCAGTACAGAAGGTGTTCATGGCTTTGCAGGTACAAATAACTTAAGTACCTGTTGTTTGATTACATTATGTGTCGTGATTAAAATCATTTTTCTTTCATCATTATTGTTGCCATCATCGTCATCGTTAATGACACCATAATATATTTTTAAAGAAGTAGTTGTTTAAGGCTCAGGTGTTTCCGTATTTATTTACATGTCTGATATCTGGCTACCACTCTTTCGGTGATTCTTCCAGTCCATCCTACTTTCCCTTCGCCACCACACTCGACTACCTGATCATCCACGATCTTGCCTCTCCCCTTTATAGTAGATTTGTTAGTGCTGTTTCTTTTTGCAATTTATGAATATACTTACCAAATATCAATACATAAGGCAAGGAAGTCCTGAGGCTCGTTTCTCGAATATCCCAAAATGTTTTCGTGCCCGAAAAGCCGTAGCAAAATCTCTAACCTTTTGACTACAGAGTTGTTTTACGCACGTATCCTTAATATATAAAAAAATGTAAATTTAATGTCAAACACAGAGAGTGCTTGCGCGATCACCCGAGCCAGAGGCTCATGATAAAACGTTTGACTATAATCCAGATCGAATTAGAATTTGGAAATGTTGGTTTTTGAGGAGAGGGGAAAACCGGAGTACCCGGAGAAAAACTTCTCGGAGCAAGGAAGAGAACCAACAACAAACTCAACCTACATGATGACGCCGGGTCTAGGAATCGAACCCGGGACACATTGGTAGGAGGCAAGCGCTCTCACCACTGCGCCATCGCTGCTCTCCTAAACAAGGGTTCCCTTCACACAAGAAGTTTCAGACGTATACACCTCTCTGTCTACAAATATCGATTAACTAAACGTGGCTTTGCGACCTTTGCGGCCCGAAAAGTTTCCCGGGCTTTCTAGAAACGCGCCCCAGGGAAGCCAATTTGGCTTCGGAAAGGATACCTTGGATACCTAAGACTTAACCAAGGCAGTTAGGCTGCCAACTCTGAAGTCATTTGGAATGTATGGAACAGTTGTAAGAGTTACACCAACATATAATTGAGACTACGTGACAATTGTTGTGATATGATTTCCAGGAACTGATGACAAACTTCAGGACAATCATTGTCCCAGAGGCAGTGAAGAGCATCTATGCTGAAGACCCTACTGCGTTTGCTGTCGTCCAACAAGTTCAAGCTGTGGCTTGTTCACAAAAAATCAGCTTGAGAGAACTCGCTGAGTGCATTGAGGCTCGGCTCTTGGAAGGACACTTACCAACCCAGGTTGGTGAATAACATTTGACTCGATAGAATGTTTCCTTCAGTATTCTAAATGCTGCTGAAAGTGCTGACGTTGTAGACCGTTGGTCAGATGTCCCCATGGAATGTCATCTTAAAACATCTGCGTTTGGTTTTGAAGCTAGAAAATTACTTTTTTCATTAGCGCAGTACTCTTTAGGATCGCCCATATATTTAAATGAAACGCTACCCCACCCCTTCACTAACCACAGAACCGGGGAAAAGCCTGACCTCTCTCACCCTACCAAAGTATCAAAAACGCGTGCTAGCCAGATGCAAGCAATAGGGCACTGTTTCCTTGATTTCATAGCCTTATTTAAAACACAAGGTGGGTTTGGAGAATTAATTTGAGATGGTTATGCAAACATTCGACTGCATCTCAGGTCTCCCAATCCCCTCCCCCCCCCCCCCCCCCTCAAAAAAAAAAAAGAAAGAAAATTGTTTAGATGAAGCTATGTAAACACAGAAAAAGTTCTCACGAATCTAAAACGTCACAACCATGTTTACGTACTCTCATCTAAATACACTTATCGACCAATAAGAGCACGCATAGTATCTCAGATGTTTTATAATTCTTTTATCATAGACGCATAGCGCGGAGGAGGTCGATACAGCAATCCAGGATATGCACACTCAGTTTGAGAAGATTCTTCAAACGAAGAAGATCCCTGGCGCTGATTCAGGTAAAGAACTACATTAAATTATGAAATGAACTGTGAATTTGTGAAATGAAACTTACGAGATTTGTTGATTCGTTCCAAGAATTAGATTGTTGATACTCCATATGAAGCATGAAGTCATATGGAATATTGGTTTTCCCTCGGATGGGACTTCTCATGATTTGGGCCCTATTGCTGATTTCCACACAGTACTTTTGTCCATCTCGCGGTTGCCCAGCTAGTTTAGGCTCCTGGAAAGAGGCTCTCTGTAAATGTAAAGTGTGTTTACTCTTCACCAAGAACTCAACGCAGTAACACAACCTAAATATATCTATTGAAAGGCTACTATAGAACGGTTTCAATTAAGCATCGTAAAACCAAAGTGAAACCAACAATTTACCAGTTAGACTACTTAGCCAATCCAAGTCTGCACATGAGCCAAGTGGCCCATCAGGCGGGAGCTTATCCCGGTTTCTGTAGTATGAAGAGACTGGGAGTATTCCTACTCCCCCCTGGATGGGATGCTTGTCCATCACAGGGTTACTTCCCAGCATTAAATTTGCCGGTACCCATTTGTTGACCTGGGTGGAGAGAGGCCCAAGAACAAGACACAATGTCCCGGGCCAGTGCTCGATCTTAGACTGCCTCATCTGGAGTTTAGAGCACTAACCTTGAGGCTACCTCGCCACCAGAAAAATCTCAAAATGCAGCAAAACTAAAACCTACACCCAAGTAATCACCTGGTTACTTTCGACACTCATTTACGGTATTCTAATCTCATTGCCTGTCATTAGGTGAAGACAGCAGCAATTCTATGACATCCGGTCAGATGCTGTTGGCAGGGTTCAATGGACTCTTCACCAAAGTTGCCAGTGAATTGACAGACATGTTCACAGCCTTTGAACGAGTTCACTTCGACCAGCACGATTTGAAGTTTGATATTGTACGAGATGCACAGGAACTACGGGTAAAAATATTTTTTATCTGCCATTAACTTTTACCTTGTTGTACGTGTTTTAAACCTGTGACGGTTGTGACTTCCTTTGTTTAAACTTGATGAATTATTAATGAGTTTGAGAGGATGTCTACAAAAATTAGTGACGTTTGACCTTTTACTTTGACAGCTGACAAACGGTGCTAAAAATGCTGACCTTCTTGGCAAGTTGTTCTTCCTCAAGAGGTTGGAAGTTGTCATCTCATTCTTCAAGAGTTGCAGGCTGGTTACGTTATCACTGAAAGGTATTGAACATGTTCATTTATACCACGCTGTATAAAATACAGCCAATCAGAATACATTTTCATCTTGCGCTCGTGTTCCCACAGCATTTCTTGTCCTCCCAAACTTCCACTGGTGTCTCTTTAACTCGATAGAAACACGGTACATGTTTTCTATTTCTTGAATAAAACATAGAAAAAGCGTGTTTTATAGTTCAGCGCACGTAAAATCTATCATAAAGCCAATGAACAAGCCTAAGTCGTGTATTACACTGTGATAAAACACTCCGGACATTCGAGAAATGTAGGAAACAAGAGCCGTACATTTCGCTCACAGTGTTCTCAAATGCCCGTCGTGTGTAATTCACGGCTTAATTTTAATGTTTGATAAACTAAAAGTACAGTCTCATTACATTTCGTCTAAAATTCTGGTGACCGAGTCAGTTTTTTGTGTGCAAATATATTTTTTCACGCTTTTATTTACATTTGTTCAGGTGTGTCCAGTTCAGCAGCAAAGCCAGGTGTTATAAATTGTGTGGCAGAACCTTCAAACAACCTGTTTACCAACTCAGACACAGTACATGCAGAGACGAAGACTTGGAATCCCGACACTTGTTACAGTGAAGATGATCTATCTGTGCATGTCAAGCATTTCATTGCTGATTGCGTTCAACAGTGCATTATGGGCCTGCCTTCGCAAGCCCTGGCGGCGGTGGTTATAGCGTTTGCAACCATTTTGGGAAACAAAGGGGATAAAGAATCTGTTAAAGAGGAAGGCGTGGTCTCTTTGGAGGATTATTGCAAGAAGGTAATACTATGCAGTGATACATCGGGGTGACATCGATCAGGTGCCGCGGCATTCGTAGCTCTGTATGTCAGCTGTAATGAAGCATAACATGTAAATAGACACAAGGTTGTCCGCTTACGGGAAACTAGACAATCAGTTTACTTTCCTGTGACTCCTGATCGTCAGTGGAGGGGAGGAAGGACAGAAAACATGAATTTTAACTTAATAGTTTTTATTTAGTTCTATTTGATAAGTCATTATATTATTATAAGTTTTGCAGCGCTTATTTCAAGAGTCCCCAATTAGCTTTTACAAAACATGGAATGATTTACTCTGGAAGCAGTGGTCGTATTCACGAGGAGAGCGGGGAGTATTTTATTACGTAATGCCACATTGGACGTAACAAAGTGTCCAGTTTTTTTTTGTTTGGAGTTTCAGGTGTGTATCTTTGAAGCTGTTTCGTTTTTCCTCTATTTCTCCTTTTGTAAGGTTGTCGATAGCAACATTTCAAGTGGAATCATGAAGTCGAAACATCTGTCACAGATCACCAGCTTAACGAGTTCTTACGATGTGGCGTGGAGGAAGCATGATTTTGCCAAGTATGTAAAACAGCTGCACTGTTTATTCCATCAGCTGTACAAATGACCTGCTAATAGGGCAGTTTGTTCTCAAGGGCCGGGTTGTTCGAAAGCCGGTTAACGTTAACCCAGGATTAATCGTTAACTGAGGCATTTTTCTTGTTTCAAAGTGTTTTCACCCCTATAAACGTTTGGTTTAAATTGAGATTATACTACAGCTCAAAACTGAAGGGCAAACAATATAAACAGATTACCTAATCAAAAAGTTAAAAAACTGAAATCAAAATTCTCGTTAACCCTGGGTTAGCGTAATCGGGCTTTGAACAACCCGACCAAGGTGGCCAATAGTGACAGCAGTGTTCACAGGGCGTCCCTTGCACTTGCCTGTGGTAATCGAGTCAAGATTCAAGATTCTTTATTTTGCACTATTTATATCATTAACTACAGCTAAAATAAGCAGTCGAGTAAAGAACGACTCGAGGAAATCACGGTGTTTTGCTTCTGCCGTGCTGCTGACGGGTTATGAATCTAGCTCAGTTCACTACTGCACCTTGTATACAGTATGTGGAATGTGAAAAATTGTAACTTTGTTTTTTTTTTCTTTTTGTTTGTTTGTAGACGTCTCGATAACAATATGAGTATTTACAAAGGAGTAGTTCAACGAGCTCAACTTCAGCTTGCAAGGTTTCAGGTAAAAAAATTGTTATTTATCTTTTACGTTATTTTCGAAAAACGATTTAAATGCCGCATAGAAGAAAGAGGGGGCCCTATCTTGGCCTCGGTTATCAGCGTAGCACCGATCTTTCGCACGATTTTGACTCACTAAGCTCAATATCGCTTAGGGTGGAACTCCAACAGCTTAAATGATGTTACGCTGAGGGCCTCAGAATTCATGCACTTTCCTCCAAGTTATTTATCTTCAAAGGATATCCTCTCGCTTTGACTCTGACTTCTAATTTGCGGGTGCGGCGGTGTGCCGATTTTGTCTGGTATGGTTAGTTAAGTTTTATTTCTTCTTAGTGGCTGTATGAGGATAACTTGCTAAGGTGTCCCATGAGAGGAAGCAGCATGATAACACCAGCGAGGGCAACTGTCATGGCGGACCTGAAAAAGGTACGACATAATTTTTATTGATTTATTCAAGAACGTGCATTTTGAGATTATAACCTCGTCAACCTACCTCATGTCTCGTGTACTTAAAAAACTTTTAAAGGTTTCCTTTGTGTATTGTCCATAATTTAAATTTTCCACAAAGAGGCCTTGCTCACCATTTCTCAAACTCATTAATAATTCATCACGTTTAAACAAAAAAATTCACAAGTATGAAAGAGGTTTGGATAGCCAGTCCTTTGACGATTTTACATATTTCGATTGAGAAGATAGATCAAACACTCGAGACAGTGTTTCATCGGCTATCCAAACACCTCGAATTTTGTCAAATATACTCCACTGCGCGTCGTATTTTCAACTCTCTTCTCGGTGTTTGGATATCCCGATGAAACACTGTCTCTCGTGTTTGATATATTACTTTTGTGCTAATGGCAATGTTGTTGGAACATTAGACAACGAGCTCGAACCTTTTGTGAGCGAGTACTCCACGAGGCGGTGCCGAGTCTAGTATCGTTGTTAGAAAATATGGGTGTTTAAAATCATCGTCGGCTACTAAAGCCCGGTAAAGGGTTAAGAGGGAGCGGGCTAATTTCTGTTGTTACTTTGTTTTAGCGTGTCCAAGGGCTGATACACATGGATTCAGTCGTAAAAGGAGTGGAAGAGAAGTTTAGTACACAGGAGGCAAGCATTGAACAGCGCCTCAAGTGGGCAGCAGGAGCAAACCCCGCCCTGAACCCAGTGCTGCAGAATTTCGAGAAGACCTTAGCTGCTAGGAAGAAGCTAATGATGGTCAGTTCAAAATCATGCTTCAACATTTTAGCGATAGTTACCCCCGGGGGTGGGGGAACTTACTTATAAGAGGCTAATAGGGATGTGCCGCTGGATTGGGTCGCATTTTCACGACTAAATTGACTATGATGGGGTCCCATTTTCAAGAGTTACTAGAATGGGGTTGCACATTTTCAGACTTTTAGGGTAAGACAGTTCTTTATATTTACGGTTAGCAAACGTACCAGAATGTTTGTACTGCAGGTGAAAAATAAAGTGTTCTTTATTCAATATTTATAATTTCATACATATGGTTTCATACTAAATAGCTTCTTTCTTGCCGGTCTGTAACGTCCTTTGCAGCCATCTGGGTTGTCATGTAGCATTTCACCCACTATAAGAGCGTTGCCTGACGATTGAAGTAATACTAATACTAACCTTGTGCATTCACGTTCTGATAGTGATTAAATAAGTTTGTTTTGTGCAGGTGGAGAGCAAGCATTCTTCAGACATTTGTAACTTGTCAAATGCCATCCTTCACTGTGAAGCGCTGCGAACACACACAGCTGACGCAGTGGGAATAGACAATATCATGACTGCCTTGGTCAAGAGGTGTGTGTGTTTTTTTTTTTTTTCATTTTAGGCAAAATTAAAATGCCGTATGTTTCCATTTTCGGTCCAATTTTCAGATACAGTAGTAGTTGTGGCAGTAGTAGCAGTAGTTGTTGTTGGAAACAAATGCGGCTACTCCTCTTAGAAGCACCCCCTACCTAGAAGCACCCCTACCACCATCAGAGTAAGAGTGTGTATTAAAGTTAGTATCATTAGTAATCCACGCGTTTTTAACTGGCAAACCTTTTTAGTACCCTATGCACTAAATTCCAGTGACAACCTGTACAAAAATGTGCGAGATGTAACTTCAGGATTCCTTAAGGGTCTGGAATCCTTGACAAATTATGGAAATCTGTAAATTACCTTTTCAGACCCTGCAAAAGTATAGGAAAAAGGTGTGGAGTTTCTGTGTGAAGTGTTTTCCAAGGTGTAATTTAACCCCGTTATTTACTGCTGGAAGATGAGGCAAATTCGACGCGCTGTCATAGACATTGTGAGAAATATATTTCCAACTCCTAACTAAGGAAAGCTTCAGTGAATCTAAGGTAGAGAGGCCGCGGCCAGGTGACTATTGAGAGAATTCTTGGTACTTTTTACTTTACTTTTATCGAGTAGTATAGACAGATATACCTACTTCGCCATCAAGCGTTATGTAGCTTTGTTTTTAAAACGGAACTTAAACTGTAGGGCTGTCGTTTAATGCATGTAAGCGTATACATGTATGCCTGAACAAAAACTCTTTGTACTTTCAAAGTTTGTGCGCTGCAGATCAGATGAACCCAGGATACAAAACTCCTGATTTTGTGACTAAAGTATCACTACCAAGCAATTTTTGTTTCTGGTTCTTTTTTTTCTTTTCTTAGATCTTGTCTTTGTTAATTAAGCTTTATTCTATTATCGAACGCTGGAAGATGGGACACATTCACTACGTTATCATTGTCATACTGCGAAATATGTCTTCATCATTTGAACAACTGGGACCAGATTAATAACTTACACGAAATTTTCTCTGATTCCTTAACTTTTGTAACACAGATGCTATACTGCTTTCTAAAACTGTAATTGTCATATTTTTTTATATTTTTCTTATTTAAACCTCTGGCCAGTAAACCCAACAATGACATATAATAGTCGGTGTCCGCAATCTTAAGGAGAATTCTTAAGCGGAAGTCGATCGTTTTGCTGCAACCGCCTTTATGGTAGACTGTTAAACGTACGTTTTCATTGGTGCACAGTAAAGGATCATTGTAAGCAAGTGATGAGCTATACTCTGCGCTGTGATTGGCTGCCCGAGCGGGCAAGATGGAGCTATCTTTCCCGCTTAGGACCACCCGCATGTGTCCCGCAAGGGAAATGTCCCGAAAGCCATATGATAAATGCGTTATTGACCAAGCTTGTTTTGTCAAGATGGCGGGATACTAGCCTGCGAACGCAGACGTATTTCCGGCTGTTACTGGTAACCGACAGCCGGAAATACGTCAGCGTTCGCAGGCTAGCTGGATACTGGCCTCGTTTTGTTTTTCACGCGTTTATGCACCTCAACTTGGCCAATATCCAGCCATCTTGACCTCACAATTGGTCAATAAGCCCTATATCTAAGCCGTTTTGACTCAGATGACAGTCGGAACTTGACGCATCGTATTCCCATTTACAGGAGAATGAAATTAAGGATCCGTCAGCCTTATTGACAAAGGTTTGCAGGTGATTGTTTATCATCAAAAGTGCTGTCGCATTCGAAATCGATTGAAGTTTATGCCTGTACGAGACGAACAACTTCAGAGTTTTCCTCTTTTTTTTTCGACATTCTTTCCGATGTTCGACGCAAAAAAAACATCAGTTCGCTATGTTGACTTTTTATTCTTTATAATTTCGGAAGAACGCAAGTCAAACTTGCTGAGGCGACAGTTTGAAAAATCAATTTTAACTCGGATAGAATCCAGAACAACAAAGAACAACTTTTAATTGTAAAAGTTTGAGCCCACAAACTGTTACAGATATCTTGCTTGTTATGTGTCAGGCAAACTTTATTAAACCAAGCTAATTTGAAATGCAAGACATCTGGTTTTAACAATTGAAAAATTGAAGGGAACTTTTGGAACGTTTTCCGGCCAGTGAATGCTTATTCAACAGAGTTATGCTCAAGTTATAGAACGACAAGAAAAATAAAATTAGTTATTTTTAAAGTGTGGAACAAAATTTCAAAGATTATGGAAAATCCAGTTTGAGAAATTGTTGCTATACCAGCTCATGAGTAAGGAAATTAAAAACTTAAATTCAGGGCGCATTGTTAATTTTGTCTTAAACGCTTTCCTAGCTATTACCGCCATTATTTTAAACAGCGTCACAATTCAGGCGCTAAGAAAATCTTCATCGTTGCTAAAGCCTCTGAAAACATTGCTCCTGAATCAAGTAGTTACAGCGAGACAATAGGCCATTTTCTTATTATTTCGAGGCTAATGTAGGGAGTCTTTTCAAATGCAAATTATATTAATCTCTTTTTAATGATATTCCTTCGTAGTAGCCTCCATTGCATGCTAGTTCCAGTCCTTTACCTAGAATACCAAAATGGTCATTACACCTGAAGCCGTATGCATCACCTAGAAACACCTGAGAACTCTTGAATTTGTGTGATTGCCTTTAATGAAGGAGAAGTTATTACTAAACAAAACCATTTGGACTAAATTGACAGTGTGGTACTGATCGTATTCCAATTTATCTAATGACTGAATAAAATTAGCAAAATGGTCAACACTTATGATGAAGGTTTGCAGGTGATCTCTCATCTGCATAAATGCACTTCAAACCAAAGTCGATTGTAATTTTGGGTTAAACGTGATGAAAAGAGAGGAAAACAACAGGCAACATAATGATCAACGATTTCCTGCTTCTTACACGGGTCAGGCAAATTTGTTATTAAGCTTATTTTGCTAGGCTATTTTTTACATGAAATGTCCAACATCAGGTTTGACAAGATATGGAATTTGAAGCGTCGCAGAATAAATATTTTGTCTTGTGATGGCTGCTTAATGACAGTGATGGTGAACTTTAATAAGGTGTTAAGTAAACGGCTTTTCAGTGCGAAGGCTTATTCAATAGAGTTGTGGTCAAGTTATAGCATTGTTCGAGAAAATTTTATCAAATTTCTCATTTTTAACGTGCGGCAGATAACCCAGGAGCTCATGGGGATCATTTAACTCTAGCAAATCACCGTAACGATTGAAAACATTCAAAATTATGAAAAATCCGTTTGTGAAGATTTGACGCAATGCCAGCCGACAAGTTCAGAAACTGAAAACTTAAGATCATGGTACATTGTTCATAGTGTCTTCGACGCTTTCCTAGCTGTTAGCGCCATCATCTTGAACAGCGTCACAATACAGGCGCTAAGAAAAACTTCATCGTTGCCAAAGCCTCTGAAAACATTGCTACTGAGTCTTGCTGTCTCTGATCTTGTTGTTGGTTTACTTGCCGAACCTTTCTACATTGGGTTACTCGTCAAGTGGTTACAGCGAAGCAGTTCATCTGAAGCTGTATGCACCGTTCTTGGAAACTCTCGGGTACTTTCTTACTGCAGCGTCATTTATGGGTGTCATGGCGCTAAGCGGTGACAGATTCTTGGCTGTGCATCTTCATCTCAGATACCAGGAACTTGTGACTCACAAGCGTGTGGTTGCTGTGGTAATCTCGATATGGGTATGCAGTTCATTTACGTCGTTATTTTACTTGTGGGTCTACTCGGTTGTTTCTTATACGGTGTTTGCCGTTATTGGAGTAGTTTGCCTCGTATTCTCAGCGATGCTTTATTTGAAGATTTATTTTACCGTGCGACGCCACCGAAATCAAATTCAAGCCTTGCAAGTCCTTCAAGTACAACAGATAGTACATAATGACCAAATAACAATTGCTGCTAGGCTGAGAAAATCTGCGGCCGGTGTATTTTACGTCTATTTAGTGTTTTTGCTTTGCTATCTTCCGCGGGTTTGTAGTTTTGCTCTCGTTGTGATCTTTGACTTAAGTACCGGTGTGAAAGTTTTTTCCATGTCTTCAGCTACCTTGTTTTTTCTTAATTCATCGTTAAACCCCGTTATTTACTGCTGGAAGATGAGGCAAATTCGACGCGCTGTCATGGACATTGTGAGAAATATATTTTCGACTCGCAACAACTAAGGAAAGCTTCAGTGAATTAAGGTGGAGAAGCTGCGGTTGGAAGTTGAAGTTAGAAGTTGCGGCTTGGTACTGTTTAAAAGCTGCACTTCTTGAATTGTATAGATAGAGGCATTATATGGCTTTGTTTTTAAAAACAGAACTAAACTGTAGGGCCGACCTTTAATATTTTTCAAAGAAAAATGTATATATAAGCGTATATGACTGAACAACAGCTCTTTGTACCTTCAAAGTTTGTGCGCTGCAGATCAGGTACGCTCAGGATGCAAACCGTCTGATTTTGTGAATATAGTATTACTACCTAGGTGCCCACTTCTATATTTTTTTCTCAGTTTTTTTTTTTCAATGGAATCTGTTTATTGGTAATGCATAGTTCCTTTTTTCTTGTTACGCTGGAAGATGGGACACATTCGGCACGCTTTTCTGCAAAATATATCCCCATTCTTTGAACGACTGACGCGAAATGAATAACTTACACGAAATTTTCTTAAGTTTCATAACTTTTGTTACGAAGGCTCCACTGCTTTTCTGAAATTGTCATTGTCATAATTTGTTATATTTTTCTTATTTAAACCTCTGGTAAACCCAACAGGAACGTATGATAGTTGGTGTCCGCAATCTTAGAGAGAATTCTGAAGCGGAAGTCGATCGTTTTGCTGCAAGCACCTTTATGGTAGACTGTTAAAGAAACGTTTTTATTAGTGCACATTGAAGGACTATTGTAAGCAAGTGATATGTATAACAAGAAATTCACTCACGTTCTCTTTTCTTCATCGAGCACACGAACTTAATGTCGATCCGTTTTAGTATCCTTGGAGGTTAGCTTGGAATTGTCAACCTGCAGACGATTTTTGAGGTGTTGCGTTCAACTGCCTTCGTATATGTCTGTAATGGTGACAGTCAAGTGTTGTAAAACAAATCATTAAAGGGGCTCAGTCACGTTTGAAAAGCTTAGCTAAACTTTTCAAATTCGTTGTTTGCAATCCGTGTCAATCTTCTCCATCCTTAACCATCCTTGTTCCTTTATGGTTTATTATTATCTCTTTGATGTTTTTCTATCTTTATAAAGTGTTATTTTTAGGTTTCCTTCAATTGAACGGTTATTTTTTCGATGTTCAAAATAACTCAAGATGCCGTGACTGAGCCCCTTTAAACAACAACACACACTTTATTGCCCATATAGAAGTTATAATAAATTGAAAAGATGATTTGATTAGTTTAAGGGGTTACCAGCTTCGTAAAATAACTAAAAAGCTAAAAGCATCAGGGAGCTGGTTTAATAGTGTAAATAAAATATTTACAGCGGAGGTAAGACAGTTATACAAAAATACACTCTAGCTAAGCTATCACACGCACAACACATACACATTTACAACATTAACTTGCAGTGATGATAATAATAATAACAGTAATTAGAACATTAACCAATGTTAATATTCTAATGACTGTTGAACGTGTTGACCTGGTTCATGGAGAATCAGTCTCGCGAATTTTTACAATATGGTCATTTAAGATGAAGATATCTTGAATTAATTTAGTTGATACGCTTTTGTATGAACTGAGCGCAAAAGAAAGCAAGGTTTTGTTCCGTTGTATCTTGCTGACATTTAATTTTATTGAACGTCTATGAAAATGCTTGAAAATGAATATATACACGTACTTAACTGCATAACTGTAGGCAACCTGTGAACTGTATAATTTGCTTGACGTAATTGAAATAAAGCTGGGAAAAGTTTAAAATTGCTTTCATTATATAGCTAGCTTCGTGAGCGGGCAAGATGGAAATATCATTCCCGCTTAGGACCACCCGCATGTGTCCTGCCAGTAAAGTGTCTCTGAAAGCCATGTAATAAACCCTTTATTGACCGCCAAGCCTGTTTTGTCAAGATGGCTGGATATTGATGGTGGAACAAGTGTAAATTAAAGTGCTATTGGCCTCTTTTTTTGGCGCTTTTATGGACCTCAACTTGGCCAATATCCAGTCATTTAACTTTACACTTGGGTCAAAATGCAAGCTATTTTGACTCAGTTGACAGTCAGAACCTGACTTACCGAAGAATGAAATTAAGGATCTGTCAGCAATATTGACAAAGGTTTGCAGGTGATTGTTCATCACCAAAAGTCGATTGAAATTTACACCTGTACGAGGCAAACAAAGCAAGAACGAACTGTATTTCAACGACATCCCGCTTCAAAAGTTGCTCTCTGTTTTTCGACATTGTTTCCGATGTTCGGCGCAAAAAACATCAGTTCGCCATGTTGACGTTTTATTCTTCTCAATTTCTAAAGAACGTAAGTCAAACTTGCCGAGGCGTCCGTTTTAAAAATCAATTTTAACTTGGCTATAATTCAGGAAAGCGAAGATCAACTTCTGATTTTAAACGTTTCAGCCGAGAAGCTGCTACAGATATCTTGCCTGTTATATGTGTCAGGCAAACTTTAGTAACCAAGCTAATTTTTCAGTTGACATGTAAGACATCTAGTTTAACAAAGACCGAAAATTGAAAATTGAAACTTCTCAAAATAAATAATTTCGTCTAACAATGACGGATTTATGTAAATTGCTTTAAACTTAACGAAGGTGTTAAGTTATTGACTTTTGGGAAAATTTGGAGCGAACTTTTGGAGCATTTTGCAGTGAATACTTCTTCAACATAGCTATGGTCAAGCTGTAGAACGGCGAGAAAAGAGTAAAGAAAATTTTCAAGATTATGGAAAATTCAATTTGAGAAATTGTAGGGAAAATGAGAAGTTAAATCCAGGGTACATTGTTAATTTTGTCTTAAACGCTTTCCTAGCTATTACCGCCATAATCTTGAACAGCGTCTCGATCCAGGCGCTAAGAAAAACTCCATCGTTGCCAAAGCCCCTGAAAACATTGCTACTGAGTCTTACTGTCTTTGATCTCGGTGTTGGTTTACTTGTGACGCCGTGCTACTTTAGGCTACTCGTCAAGTGGTTGCAGCGAAACAATATGCTATTTTCGTATTATTTCGAGGCTAATGGGGGAAGTCGTTTCAAATGCAAATGACATTAACCTCTTTTAAATGATATTCTCTAGCACGAGCCTTCATTGCATGCTAGTTCCAGTCCACAACCGAGAATATGAAATTAACTTCTTTTAATGATACTCTCCCACATCAGCCTCCATTGCATGCTAGTTCCAGTCCACTACCGAGAATATGACATTAACCTCTTTTAATGATATTCTCCCGCATCAGCCTCCATTGCATGTAGTTCCAATCCTTTACCGAGAATACGGAAATGGTCATAACATCTGAAGCTGTACGCACCGCGTTTCGCGTTGTATCTTGCTTATATTTTCTTGTCAGCATCTTAAAATTTTGTTTGACTGTTTCAGATGCCAGCAGAGCTCTGCCGAGTTGGAGAGTTGTTCAGAAAAGCTTCATGATGTGACAGAGGTAGCAAAGAAAGTGAAGGTATCGTATCCACCAGAGGCTCCCATTACTCTGGACTGGATGAAGAACAAATTAGAGGCTGTGGGCCAGGAGATGGCTTCCATCAAGAGTAGAAAGTCACAGGCTGCCCAGGCTATTATGAATAACAGAGTAAGTGGCTGATATAAAACTGATCCGAGGGTCTGGATCGAGAAGCTGGAATATTAGTTATAAGGGGTGGACCATTTGATTTTTGAGGCGTTGGGTGGGTAAATTTCAAAAAAAATTAACCTGAAAGCGTACTTGTACCAAAAGGAAATTATTTTCATTACCACTGCCGGAAAAAAAGAACACGGTGCACGTCCAGTGAGCCGACAAAAAGCCTTCTACACGGAGAAATATATATCATGCATACACGTCTCAAGAAAAACAATTTCTAGTCCATGTAAGGGTTAAAAAAAATTCTGTCAGTGCCAAATCATCCACACCCAAAAATCAAATGGTCCACCTGTGAGTTAAAGTTTTATCGACTTGTCATCACTCTTTTCATTTTGGACTAGACTTAGCTGTCAGCAAATTTTGCCCAACTCAGACCTCAACTGTCAGTTAAGCAACGTGTTATTTTACACCAATTCTTAGCTTTCAGTTTAACCCTTCCGTACCCTCGTATAAGAATAACAACTTTCAAACGTTATTGCAAAACTTCAGATTTTTGTATAATCCCGCTAGCCTCCCAAGTCGCTGGTTTCCATGCACGAGGCAAGTGGAGTACATAAAACGCTAGGGCTACGCTTGACACTAACACCACACAGTTTAGTTTTGCATTGACACACGGACTCGTATTATATTTCCTTTCCTTTCATATAGTCCATGAGAATCGTGCAATTCTATGCTAAAGACCCTTCAAAAGAGCGATTGTCATTGCCCTTGTAGTTTTGCAATGTTTTGTATTAATCTTTCTCCATATGTATTGTTACATATGGAGAATTTTATTAGGAACTCCATACGTTATAGAGGAGCAATTGCATGGAACAGTTTATCGAACAAGGAAACAACGGCTAAAACCTTGAAAGATTTTAAACGCCGTCTTCAAAAATTTGACACTGATGAAATAAACTTCCAACCAATGTTAGCTATAACTAAAAACAGAATCCCTGGGTACAAATATTTCTGACAGGCTTTATTTTATTTTTAATTCTTAATTGTAGATTGTATATATGTTTTAGTAATTTTTATTTCTCCGTAGTTATTGTTTGCACGACCCCACCAGCGATGCTGATCTTTTTATCGTGTTGAAATAAAGTTATTACTTACTTACTTACTTACTTACTTACTTACTTACTTACTTACTTACTTACTTACTTACTTACTTACTTACTTACTTACTTACTTACTTACTTACTTACTTACTTACTTACTTACTTACTTACTTACTTACTTACTTACTTACTTACTTACTTACTTACTTACTTACTTACTTACTTACTTACTTACTTACTTACTTACTTACTTACTTACTTACTTACTTACTTACTTACTTACTTACTTACTTACTACTACTTACTTACTTACTTACTTACTTACTTACTTACTTACTTACTTACTTACTTACTTACTTACTTACTTACTTACTTACTTACTTACTTACTTACTTACTTACTTACTTACTTACTTACTTACTTACTTACTTACTTACTTACTTACTTACTTACTTACATGGCAGATGGACGTTTCATTAAACCCAATTTGAGTCCCTGTGACTGACAATAGTTTGAAACATTTTGTGATGTTATAGTTGCTATTTTCAAGTAGTATTTATAGTCCTTGTCTGCAATCTTTGAAGGACTCTATCAAGGCACAGGCAAGCTCAGTGAAGTCGACAATGGTTTCCCATCAACAGCTCATTGGAGATGTCAAGTCCATGTTAACCACAATGGCAAAGGTAACGTTTGTGAGATTGCTACAGCTTTGTGCCTCCTGTGGCATAACAATGTTAATAAATTGTCACCAAAAATGGAACTGTTACATTCTGTTACTATTGAAGGGACACTATCTACCATTTAGCCGTAGGTTTGGTGAAGGCAGTGCTAAAAGTTTGGCTGAGTACCAAGGCACTTGTGGAAGGGGGTGGCCTCATGGTTAGTGTACTCGCTTCCAGATCGAGCGCCGGGTTTGGGTTCGTTCGTTCCCTAGTCGGGGACATTAAGTTGTGTTCTTGGGCAAAACTCATCACTCTCGCAGTGCCTCTCCACCCGGGTGTTTAAATAGGTACTGTCAAACTTAACGCTGGGGGTAACCCTGTGATGGAACACAGTTGCGTCCTGTCCAGGGGGGAGTAGAAATACTTCTTGTGGCTTCACGCTACTGAAACTGGAGATAACCGCCGCCTGATGGGCCACTTGGCTCGTATGCGGACTTAACGTTCTTAACAAAGAACTTGACATATCTGCCAAAGAACATGGCACAAGTGCATTAAAAGCCCCACTACGAACTGACGATGAAGTTTCATTTCTCCTGAAACAGGTCCCATAGAAACTAGAGCTCCTTTGTGTACAGAATATACTGAAAATCTGTTAGTAGCGTTTTATTGTAAGTGGGCTTGTGAAGTAGCGTGTCTCCTGTTTTAACTCTAGGATGAAGAGGCTGCAGAATCCCGCACAGCCAAGCTGTTTATATCCACTCACAACCGCCAATCCGAGGAGTGTGCACAGCTGATTAAGAGCATTCTAGCAGGTACAGAAACTGGTTAATCTCACGCTGTAGTGTGGCGACGTTTGGTTGTATGTTTATCTATAATGAGATCATGCATTAAGTGTTGTCTAGCCCTTTAATCCCCGAATCGATCAATGTTTTCTTTCTCTCAAAAAAGTCAAGTCATAATTAAGCAAACTTAATTAATGAGAATACACTGAATTACACACTGGGAAACGTACGAGAACTAACGTGAAAAGACTGAATGTAACGCAGCCCTTAAAGATAATCGATATTTTGATCAAAATGGAAGCAAATTTAATCTTGTTTGCTGTTTGTGTAGTTTGTAGTGGGAAGATCAGCGATGGCAGAGACAACATTGAAGACAACATCACTGAGGTGAAGTCCATGGTGAAGTCAATCAAATCTCTTGTACAATGGTAAGTTATCTGGTGTTCAGACTGTTTTTAATCGGATGCGCCATGTTTCGGTGTTACCGTAGCTCCATTGTTACCTTTTGACTTTCACTAATCCTCTAAACAAACGGATTAAATTATTATAATAGTGTTAATTGACTTCCGGAAAGCTGGTGCGTGTTATTCTGAATCGAATGAGAATTTGGAAATTTAAATTTTTTAGGAAGAAGAAAAAATTTAGGAACCCAAAGAAAAACTCTCGGTGCCAGGCAAGCACTCCTGCTACCCTATACTTACTAACTTGAGTTTGAAGGTTTTCAAAGTAGTTATTTATTGTCATTGATTATTTTCAGGGTTCACGATCATCTTGTGTCTCTAGCGTCACCGCTTGTTCCTGATGAGTCTGGGTCCAGTGCAGGCAAGACACCTATTGCTGCTCCTCCGCCCACATTTGCATCAGGTAAAGCTAACACTGAACAGACTATTAATAGATTAAGATAGTAAAAAGAATTACTCACACTGGAACCTGGCTGATTTGGAAGTCAATAGTTCGAACCTCAGTGTCTTTGAGTTGAGCTTCTTCTTTATGAAGGTGTGACGGGTAGAATTTATCATCTTACTGTGCAAAAACCCTTTTTCACATTGGTATCACTTTTCTCCTAAGAAGACCTTAGAAAGACGGGCTACTTACAGATTCTGCTATGATGAGCCTCAGTGGCCTGGCATTAGATTAGAAGTCATATGTTAAGGCGTTGACCATCATTGACACTCCCAGTACCTCTCTCTAACGAGGTGCTTAACTACGAAGCGGCAAATTGCTGACGGGGGAGGGGGGGGGGGATTGGCATGCAACAGACCGCCATCCAGGGGTACTAAGTATCATTCACGGGTTCAAGGTCCACTCGTTTATCAGGTCCTGATGTGTTTGTAAATTCTGCAGCTCTTCGCCAGGGGAGCAACGTTGTCGCTGCGGGTGGAAAGGATCCTGCAGGACCATCCGACACTGGATCTCCTCACCCAGTCATCCTACAGAGGGACCTTGCTGCTAGTCCGTCAGGCGCTGGCTCACCTACAGCTTCAGCCAGGCTTGTGGCAGCAGCGAGCCCTAGACGGATTTCAACACCAACTCTGGCAAGAGACCCTAGAACCGGCAAAGGTATGGTCTAAATATC
>JAHPZR010021329.1:0-10000 GCA_019787425.1 Platygyra sinensis | reverse complement strand
GCGTGGCTAGTTTAGTGCTTTACACTACTTTCGATGTTCTTTTCTGTTAAAATTATAGTATCCTACGAGGAATTTGGAACACTAAACAAAGAGGCCTGCCAGGGAGTAGGGAGCGGCTGGGCGAGTTAGTACCCATGCCCGCTCATTTTATGATTGATGTTCTTTGATCCGGTATTTGGACCCTGTCCGTTTTTCAATCAGTCTTATTGCGCATATTGAAACTTTGTCCCTAGTGACATTAATCCATGGTGGAGCCTCTAATTGAACAAGTTTTACCTCGTAAAGACACCTATAAATGTACTTTAAGTGAGTTAAAGACAAAGAACTGGTGGCTTTCAATTTTCAGTTCTGTGTTAAATTAGTTAAGGTCCCTTGATAGTAACTCTGCATATTTACTGTTAGCAGTGTAAACGGTGTTTTGTAGCCTTGGGCCTAATTATACCCTGCCATGAGATGAGGAGAAGGAAAGAGGAGGGCTAGTCTGAATTTGAAAAGAAGCCTTGTTGTTTTTGGTCTTCACGTAGTTGACTGATCTTAGTTTGACCGTTTGCATGTACTGTGCTGTTAGACACAATAACCAATTCTGTTGCTCATGTGGTGTTGGCGCAGATTTTCAGTGTGTTGCTTGTCTGATTTTATCTTGGTAGGATTTTATAAGTATTTTTGGCCGTCTTGATCTTAGTTTGCAATGAACTTTATGACATTTATTGATTATAGTAAGTTGATTATATTTGCGCATTAGTGATGTTAATCTGCATGTACACTTAAAACTTCTTGAAGGTTTCTGTAATCGGTTGGCAGATTTACTTGACAATAATCTCTGGGAACAAAACATTCTTGGCGAGAATTTTAATACCTGAACTAAAAAAGTGACATTTGAATTTCGTCAAACGTGGGCAACACCAAAAGACTTTAAATCATTTCAAGTTATCTTTGAATCGTAGTTCAATCTAGTCTGAATCTTGCCAAACCGTCTAGTTACTGTTGTTTCAACTTTAAAGCTGCTGTTCAACTTTTCAATGCTAGAGCCCTAAAGATTTTCAGGTTGCGATGAATGAACGTATGAATTCTCCACTGTTAAGATTGCGTTAAGAGGTGATTACATCTCACTCCTCAAACTGAGTTTTAATTCTTACGACTGTTTTGGAGAATTCGCCAAGAAAATTTTTCGCCAGTTATGTAATTTGTTCTCGTTCATTTCTTCATCTAGTACGTTATAATTGTTACTAACCTACTAATCCCTTTGTAAATTCATTATTGTTTATCCTAATAAAATGTAACCCAAAAAGGTTTGTTTATGTTTTCTCTTCCATAAAAATACTTGTGAGCTCCGAGCGTTCGCATAGATCGTACCCCTCTCGTCGCAGAACTCTTTTGCATGTATGGCTCAAGAGGCTTGCGACGAACAACCCTACACTGCCCAAGCGCTCTCTAAACTGCATCTGGAAAAGGCTAAGTATGCAGGATACCAGAAACCAGAAGAGATTTGGAGTAAATCGAAACTGAGTCACACTGACTGTCATTAGGCCTAGGTCGAAACCGTTTCGAGTCAGACTGACTGTCATTAAGACTAAATCGAAACAGAGTTACACCTGACTGTCATTAGGACTTAATCGAGCCGGAGTTACACTCGTCTGACTGTCATTAGGCCTAATGTAAGCGGGGTTCACGAATTTAACGTTAAATCCGTGAGCCCCGTCAACCCTGACAACCCAGACAGTCCTCACAACCCTTCGAACTCTCACAACCCTGTCAACCCCGTCAACCCTCGGAACCCTGTCAAGCCCGTCACCCATGAGAACCCCGTCAACCCTCGCAACCCTGACAACCCTAACAACCCCCTTCACTCTTGAAACCCTGACCACCCCGTCATCCCTGATAACCCTCACAACCCCGTTAACCCTGACAACGCTCGCAGCCCCGTCAACCCTAACAACTTTCGCAAACCTGACAACCCCGTCAAACTTGACAACCCCGTCGACTCTCACAACCCTGACAACCCCGTCAACCCTGGCAACCCTGACAACGCTCGCAACCCTCGCGACCCTGTCAACCCCGTCAACCTGAAGATTTAGCGAAAGGTCACGTTCCCAACGGAAATTCCGGAAAATTATAGTTCCATTAGACTTTCAACCAAGATTTCCGGGGTTTTTTTGCTACATGGTGAGCTCCCTGAGTTTCAATATTCACCAATAACAACAGATTTTGTTTCTGCGGCAACAATAAGTAAAACAACTGGCGCAGTTTTCGCTTCAACCAATCACATAGCTCGTCCCGAGAGGTGCGTATTGCCTCTGCGCTTGGTTATAAATCGTAGGGAAAAAAATCGAGGATCTGTAACTTAAAGGACCCTAGTCAGCCTCCGCCATTTTCGATGACATCAAAATTATTAATATAGCATGATGAAGCGAATTTTCATTATTTTACTGCAAGCTGTGTATATTTAATTGTCTTGAGTAGTTTCACAGTGATTTTTCTTCGTTTCGACAGGTCCCGAATAAAATATAAATAGCCAAATTCTCACATGTAAATAAAAACAAAGGTGAGGCTGGCTAGGGACTTTAAACTGAGTACGGACCGAGAAGACGTGGTTAGTAAGATATTTATTATATCTCTGTTGTGTGCCTGACGGGTTCGAGAACGATTTCTGTTCATGAGGGACGGCTTCAAATTTTTGAAGCACATCGAGAGGAAAACGAGTCAATTTAAAATCGTCTTTCAGTCGTTAGCACGCTTTAACTCTTTACCCCTCAGGGCAAACAGCAGATTTTCCCAAATCAGCAAATAATTAAAGACACTGTGCCTGTGTACAATATACCATTTGAAAGCCACTGATCAGATCAGCAGCTTTGAAGTTGTGAGAAATTGCTTTAAAATGCAAAAAAGAACGACTTGAAAAGTGTATCAACCTTCTACTATAGTAGGTATACCCCTAAACTATAGCTTAGTGCATAGCTTCATGTGAAACCACAGGGCTCCCACACAATCTGTCTGGGTAGCCGATTGTTATTTTATAGTAAATGTACTAGATTTACCGTTTGCTTCACCTACAGCCATATATCGGTAACTGTGTATGTAAATCAATGATAAATAAACGTTGAATTACCTTACCTGTGGTGTATAGTCGTCCTTTTGCCTCAAAAGCGGTTTTTTTAGCGATTTTGAATGAATTTGAGTTCGCCGTTGACTGTTCTATTACACAGAACAGTCAACGGCGAACTCAAATTCATTCAAAATCGCTCAAATAACCGCTTTTGAGGCAAAAGGACGACTATACACCACAGGTAAGGTAATTCAACGTTTATTTATCATTGATTTACATACACAGTTAGCGATATATGGCTGTAGGTGAAGCAAACGGTAAATCTAGTACATTTACTATAAAATAACAATCGGCTACCCAGACAGATTGTGTGGGTTCCCTGTGGTGAAACAAGTCTTGCAAGCATTTGCATCCCAAAAAAAGAACTAAAAACTTGTGGGGGTGGTCCCGGGGGGGGGGGGGGGGGGTGGTCAACCATGTTATAAGAGACCAATCAAAAATTGCAGGCTGTTTCTTGGATTATTTTTCCTCAGTGGCTAATGGTATTGGCAATATTATAGAATTTTGATAGGCAGGATGAGATGCAACTTTTGGCAAAGTTTTAAAAAATTCTGTACATGGGGTTCAGAGCCACCTTAAATTTTCGAAAATTTAAGGTGGCTCTGAACCCCATGTACAGAATTTTTTAAAACTTTGCCAAAAGTTGCATCTCATCCTGCTTATCAAAATTCTATAATAAGAAAAAATTTCACCGTGCCGTTTTTAAAATAGAAGCGCTTAAAGCTGAAATTAAAGGTGTTTTTAGTAGGTCATAGTGCTGCTGTGGTAACTTATTGTGTCACGAAAATAATACCAACGTGTTTACCAGTAATTGGGCAGTATTTTGATACCATGGTTGTAGCATCAATTGATAAAGAGTGGTTATAATGACCCATCAAAATCTAGGTCTTGGAAAAAGCTGGAAACTGTTTTGAGCCACCTTAGGGAAGCATGGGTTTGTGGGATATTGATATCTCAAGATATTTTTTAGGAGCTAGTTTAAAATACAACGAATTTATCGCTTATTACTAAAAGTTAGTATTTTAGATTAGATTAATATGTTTCTTCTCAGTAACTTTTAATTCACTAGTAGTTAGGTGTCCCCAATTAGTTTACGAATATGTAAGCTAGATCAACTTGAGACATTAATGAAGTTATTGTTTGTTTGTCTTTGATATGAGGGGGTCACAATTTTTTGACTTCAATGAGATCTTCGCATGACAATTCTTGTGGCAAAACTGATTCGTGGAAATCCATCAAATATACACAAAGTTATGACATTGTGCCAGTAATACATAATTTAGAGTAAAGGTTAGTTAAGAACATTTGGCAATTTAAATTACGAAACGGTTTAGCAACAAAAACAACTTTAAATTTTAGCGTGCTGTGCAGGAGAGTACGGTCCGCTAAATTGACCAATCGCAGTGCGCATACTAACTGAGAGATATAATAATTATATAGCCATTTAATACATTACCGTTTAGGAACCACACGACAACGAACTTGCACGCTGGAACCCAGCGTCCTTGGCAGTCACAAGAAAGGTCAAGAAAAGCCGCCAAACTCGAAGCTCGGTGAGGTACCTAGCCAGATGTGTACATGTCACAATCCCCCGAATTAGACTATATCGGCGGTTTAGACTGCTTGCGACGCAGGCTATCACTATTGGATGAGAACCTGTGAAAAACCTTTGAAAAACCTATGAATTTTCCTGTGAAAAAACCTGTGAAATACTAATTTTCATGTGTTTTTTCAAAGGTTTTTCACAGGTTTTTCACAGGGTGTGAAATTTTGAAAACCCGTGAACAGGGCACTTTTCACAGGGTCAAAACCTGTGAAAAAACCTGTGAAAAAACCTGTGAAATAAAACATGTGAAAAAACCTGTGAAAAAAACCTGTGAAAAAGAATCTTGTGCTGGAGCTTTTTCACAGGTTTTTTCAGAGGGTAGAAAATCTCAAAACCTGTGAACAGGGCACTTTTCACATGGTCACAACCTGTGAAATAACCTGTGAAAAAAAACCTGTGAAATACAAACCTGTGAAAAAACCTGTGATTTTTGTGATAATTTTGTTTTCGAGCTTGTTCACAGCTAGATGTACACTAGCACTGTACACATAGCTAGTACCTTAATTTCAAAACTGTGATTACCTCAGTCTGTAGGACAGTTTCCATAGCATTAAAACCTGTGAAAAAGAATTTTGTTTGCAGCTTTTTCACAGGGACCGAACCTTTAGAAATACATTTAACAGGCTAAAATGCAAATTTCGGAACAGTTTATTCACATTTGTTGCAGACTTAAGCATTAGTAATAATTATTATATGTTAATTTTATACATAATTTGCATTGCTATTCAAATAAGAGACTATATTAACTTGAATATAGTACAACCACATGTGCCCTAGGGGCAAAAGTGTTAAATTACACTTGTTTTGCTTTGCTATCACGTGGGGCTGTCACTTTTTAGTCACCTGTACATGTAGCCTTAATCTCCACACCTGTGGCCAATTTTGAACTCTGTGAGTGAATTATATCGACAACAGGAAATTTCACTGGCCTACAGTATCAAGGGAAAATCAATTGTACTCAGCTGTGACAGTTGGTATGGGTTATGGCCCTTAATGACAGCCCTGGCTGTCATTCACAATCTCACAGGTAAGTCATTTTGATAAATTATATTTCATCCTGGTTGTTTTACAGAGGTCACCTGAATTTCAGAATAATTATACTCCTTCCTTCCAACTTGACTCAGTACTGATAAAATTGATCCCGCTGCTCTCTCCAACTTGGTTGTCTCTAATTAATCACCCACTGTGTTTAACAAAGTGCAAACTTCTGTCAGCTTGTTGTTTTAATCATCCTAAAACCAAACCAAACAAAACAAAATGAAGGATTAATATTTAATACTGTACATGTTTGTCTGCACCCCTAGACGCATGTCACAACTCAAGCATGCAGGCTGAAAATAAAAATTGGACACTAATTTCCCTGTGCATGGCATTCACAATTCAGTCTCGTCTATAATGTTATGTCTTTTAAATCAGCTTGAAGGTAATGTTGCCATTTCACAGATGGTGGAGCCGATGCAGATGTAAACAGCAGGATAAGCAAAGCCAGGCAGGCCTTGTGGAAATCAGCATCAACATCCGCAAAGACCAAGCTATGAATCTTCAATACCAATGTGAAATCAGTTCTTCCATGGGAGAACTTGAGAACTGCATTATTACAAATATTGTTTTTGTTTTTCTGGTTAATAAAAGGGAAACCCTTTATTCAATATAATGCCTTCACAAACATTTTTGAAGTGTCAGGAATGCTGCAAAAGATGTTTAAGGGGCAAAATCTTAAAAAACATTCCCAGGCATCATGGCCGCAGACCCCACCAAAAGTTCATGCTTGCTACACTTGCCATCCAATCTGATGGGGTTGAAAGGTATTATGATGAACAACCTCCTCCCCCTCCCCATTCAGGAATCCCTGGATCTGCCCCTGTCCAGTTGGGGCATTTAAACAATTGGAAGAAAAGTTCACTTGCAATTTAAGAAGTTGATAATTAAACAGAAATAGAAATTGCTTAACAAGTATGACAAGAATTTTCTAGTATGAAAAAGGAAGCTAACAAAAAAATCATACATCACTCACCAACGTGGTGAATTAGACTCCACTTTTCAGGAGAGGTTTCTTTGAATGTTGCAATACTTCATCCCATAACTCAGCTTTGCAAGAGGCCTCCTTCAGCATAAACTAATATAATTTCAGATAGACACAGTTAGGATATGAGAAACTGCATTAAGTTGCTTCTCCAATCTAAACTTTCAGGGGAGACATAGGGCGGAAATTTGACATTTTCCAAAAAGTTGCTGTAAAATTCCCTACCCCCAGGCAAAAATGTGAGGTCAAATATAGCTGAAATTACCCACCCAGGGAAATGATTTGTGGTTACAGGCACAAAAAAAATTCAAATATCTCTACCCCTGGACAGCAAGATAATTCAAATGCCCTACCCCCATGTCAAAGCAATCGATCAAATCCCTGCCCTGTGCAAAGCCTATCCCCCCCCCTGCCAGCTTGACATTGATAGGTGCATAAGTTTCTAAGTCACCACCAAGATCAAAAATGACCCCAGGTACAAGCCATATCAAGATCTGAACTCTTTATTTTTTATAAGGATATTATTTTTCCGACCGAGGCTAAATATTCTTATTTTTCTGCTGAATTTAGGCTGAAAATATTCTTGTCAATATTCTTATATTACAAGGTATGACATTTCTGTTTTCAAAGGTCCTTTATAGTGTGTGGATGCTTTAGAGTAATTTTGGAGCTAGCCTGCAGGCGTAAAAGCAAGCATGGCTAGTGCTGTTTTTGCTGCCTTTTGGCTAGTTTTGCTGTTTAGAGAAGAAAGGATGTTATATGGTTTAGCTAAAAACACATGATTGTGTTGTATTTAAGCTTACAAATTTTCAACACAAAAAAATTATATTCTTTTCAAAATCTCAGCCTTAGTTTTAATTTTATATTAAAATTTCGCAAAATTCAGCCTCGATATTCTTGAAAAAAAATATATCCTTATACAAAATAAATTGAGGGTTCTCTTAAAACGAATGCAGTCAATATGCCTCGTTTTTGCTAAAGTAGGATTTTCAAGCTGCGTCTATTTGCACTTGTCTAATCAGACATATTATGTTTATTCTTAAGCTTGAAGCCTACTTGACAAATTCCTACCTTAAAATGTTTCTGCGGTGCATTCTGTGGTCTTTTGCAGTAGTAAATTGTCAGCAGTGTAGATGGCAACAGAATTTTCCTCTTCAGGCTCGCCAGAGTGAATGGCTGGTGAATTGAATTGGGCGAAAAATTCCACCGTGACAGCTGGTTGTGCTGTCGGTTGTGATAGAAGTCATATAGAAGTCATAGAACTTTAGTGAACATCATTTAATTTCCCAGCATAACCTTTTACTGTTCCTTGTCTCCAAAATGGCAGAATAATAATAGTGTCTATCTACTCTTTCGTCAAGGAAATAATTGACAAATTATAAGAAACAAAGTTCGGGTATTAAAAGACGATGAATGAAACCCGAAAAGAAAGACGAGAGATTTGCGAGGCCGGTTTGTGCTTGGCACGATTGTTTTTCCCGCCGTTTTTCCCGCCTAAAATGTTGCAATAAAAATTAGCCAATGACAATAAGGTAAGGCTGTGACATCATCATCTATCGACTGGGGAGACTGGACAGAGATCAAATATGGCGTCTATTTTCGTTGCATGTACAATCATATACGTTGAAAGCTGCATGATCTCTGGAAGGAAGGTACAAAATTCACACATGTAGTCCGCGTAAAGAAACAGAAGGATGGGATGATGGAGATCCAGCGTGTCAGATCCTGAAAGCGAAGAGCAAGAATCTGACGAAGAACAGGAAGACTTCCAACAACTGCAAGTAAGAGAAACTTTTTTTCTATTTGGGAGCGTTCTTACTGTATGGAGCGAAGTGACTAAGGTCCACATTTATATATTTCAGTGTCAATTAGGTGCAAATTTATTGTTGCCAGAGATAGAAATGGATTTTAATTGTGTTCAGTAATTGAACCGATTAATTAAACAAACTGCACGCTTCCACGCTCGCTGCGTCACTCGCCCGAATGGCGAGTGCTGTCTTTAGTTTCCGACACTGCAAAGCATGTGCTTTACGCACAATTTGCCGTTATTATCTTAAAATTTGTTTTTTTGCTAATGGCAATGACTATAAACATTCCTACTAAAGTTTCAATACTTAAACTTTTATTTACCTAATAATTGACAACCTGCAATGCTTAATCCCAACTCTTGCACATCTGGGACTGGTGTTGAGCCGAAAAAATTTTGACAGGAGACAATATGCTGTGTAAAAATTTGTATCTTTTGGATGAGAAAAAAAAATGTCAAGCCACGCCCACAAAACAGTATCTTGGTAACTTCAAAATTTCCAACCAGTACCCATCCTCTTCCTTTGCGAGTCTGCTTCCACCTCCACCCCCACCCCCTGCCACTCCTGCAGCGCCGTAGCTAGTAACAGGCCAACTGAGGCACTTGCCTCGGTCATTTCTTTGGCTTTTGTTGTTTATAGTACCTAATACCTAGGAAGAGAACTCAACCATAGACTGATTCCCTCAGTCATAAGTTATTCATAGACATTGCCTCAGTCAAAATTTTTTTCTGGCTACGGCCCTGTCCTGGCTCCAAGCCAACACTACTGGGTTGTGCTACCGTTATTGTAATTAATACTGTTTACACATGCTGGTGCGCCGCCAAAACTTTATTTTGCGCGTACCTACAATACCGCCAGCTATGCAGGATAAATGGCTTGGTGCATTAGACAGTCATAAGTGACTTTTTCGGTTAAAATTCTTTTTCCTTCAAAAGTGCCTGATTTTTTGCATGTGCTTTTCAATTTACTAGTAAAACATTCCCCTGTATTTTTTTGGCTGGTTTGCGCCTTGTTTCTGAGAATAATGAGGACAAAATATCAAAGCGTGCACGATGAATGGAATGAAGCGGAACAAGAGGAAATAGTTATTTAAATTTTCACCGGCTCATTAGTGCGTGTTGTTGTGGCACAAGTGATTAAAGCGTGTGCAGGCTGATACATGCACTGAAGTTTTCAGAGTGTCGGTTCAAGTTTTGAATGATAACTTTCTCGCTTGAGAAGTGTTTTTCTTGTGTGAATTTTCCATATTGTCACATTTTCTATCATAAATTTACTATAATGTCACTTTATGACTTAAACATTATTTTGATTTATTTAACAACTTATAATAAATTAGTTCACATAATGGATAATGGTAAATTAGCTACAAAAAAATGCTCCTCACAAAAGCGAAATGCCATACATGAAAGTACATGCAACAGACAAATGTTAATGTCAGTAACTATGGAAATGAATGTAAA
>JAHPZR010021327.1:52500-65222 GCA_019787425.1 Platygyra sinensis | reverse complement strand
ATTTACAGAAATGATTTGCTAAGAATTTGATTATCTAAGATTATTTTAAAAAGGGAACGCTTAAAACTTTTTACACTGGTACTCTGGTACTTTTTCTTAGGATGTCCAGCCTCTAAAAGACCACAGTGAGAGCTATTGCAGTATCTTTTAGGGTATCGAGCCAAAAACAAGACGGCAGAAGATAATGTGTTGTTTAAGAATTGGTAACTCCTTAAGGGTGAAAAACAATTTCAAGGTACGCCCACAGTACAGGATCTTGGTACATCTTGTGGGTTATTTTCAAAGTTTCCAACGATACCCTGCCGGGCTGATATTAGTCCGGTCCCTGAACTCTCCTTTCTTCCCGCCCCATATAGGGGCTGAACCCGGGCGGGCGAAAGAAGAGTCCAGGATAACTTGCATGCGCATGCTCAGAACAAACCAATCAAAAATAACTAGGTCCCAACCACGCCGCTCGCGTCAATGTGTCTCGCAATGCTTTTTTCAGCTCGCGCTCTGAAAGAAAACATTTTCTTTGACGTTGATATTGTCGTAAAAAACATAAAAACGTAAAAATGGAAATATGGTTTATCGTGGTCTGTACTCTTATCGACAACGAGTACGCATCATTACTCTTTTCCCAAACATTTTTTCGTATTGTTTCTGTATGTTGAGCGATTTTGCAAAAGTTTTTGAAAGGAAAGTCTGACGCATACAAGTAGCTCATTTGCATAATGTAGCGCGTGCACTTTCAAGTCCGAGTCGCTGTTTTCAATTGTCAACAGATCTTGGCAAAGATTTCTTTCGTTATCTTTGATATTGTGATAAAAAAACAAATCGCATGTGGTTTAGCGTGGCACTGGTGAAATTCCACTGATTTGGAATTAATTGACATGTTTTTAATCAATCTGAATGGAGAAATTGTTGCTTGTATATTAACATTCAGAAAATTGCGCCACAAGCCAAATCTGGAAAGTACTTCCAAATATGGTTTTTCCCCCGATTTGGGGGGAAAAAATGGCGGCGTTCTGAGCATGCGCATGCAAGTTATCCTGGACTCTTCTTTCGCCCGCGCGGGTTCAGCCCCTATATGGGGCGGGAAGAAAGGAGAGTTCAGGGACTGGACTAGGCTGATATTAGAACGCAGTGTGTGGGTTAATGAGGGAAAGATCGCGACATAAAACTTACTTCAAAAAGTTTCTTAATTATTTTATCATTATCATTATTATTATCATTATCACTATCATTATCATTATCATTATCATTATCATTATCATTATCATTATCATTATCATTATCATTATCATTATTCATTATCATTATCATTATCATTATTCATTATCATTGTCATTATCATTGCCATTGTCATCCTCATCGTCATCATCATTGTCATTGTCATTATCATTATTATTGCCATTGTCATTGTCATTATTATTATTATCATTATTATTATTGTTGTTTTTGTCGTTGTCGTTGTTTATCTACTACGTATTCTCGCCTTTCTTGAATCAGTTTTCATCGTTAGCGCCATTTTAGTTCTAAGGTTCCGCTGAATCAACTATCATTGAATTTCAGCATTCACTCCAGAGCAGCTTGTAAACGCCGTTCAAGTCGCTACACAGTTTGCAGTGTGGATGGGCTTTTTGTCTCTCCTCGTTGAAATACTAGGGGCCATCATCAGGTAAGGCTACCCTGGCTCCATGCTCTGAGACTGTGCCACACGTGTTGCACACGTGTTGGCATATGCGGTGCGCAGACACTGGAAGCGAGTGCATTTTCATAGTTCCTTTCTCAGTTTCTTGCTCGATTATTTTCGGTTAGTCCCAGTTCGAGAGACTGGGACTAGCTTGGTAATGGTAATAACCAGCTCGTGTAATTTGCGAAGTGTGTTTGAAGAACGGTTTTTCCAACGACAGTAGCCATGGATTTTGGTTCCCGTGCAAAGGTTTATAGCCAAAATTGACAAACTGTTTGCTGCTGATATTGCTATATCAGTCTGGCTGTGGCTGATATTGCTATATCAGCCTGGCTGTGGCTATCTCTTTACTATAATTACTAAAGTGTTGAAATTCGGCAGAGCATACAATAGACCAATTTCGTTATATTAAAATTCAGCCTGAAACAATACTAAGACCTTAGCAAGAGGCTCCTAGAAATAAACCACACAAACTCTGTAGTTATTTCAGAGAGCCTCGTACTGAGGTGTTTTGTTTTATGCTGAATTTTAGTATACCAGAGTTGTTCTATTTCAGAACAACGTTTTAGTTAGATAGGGAGTACTCTTTACTCAAGCTCGTGTTCGACAGCCATTGCTATTTAAAGGTTACACGGCAATAGAATATATGCCTATCCTTGTGAAATAAAATTGCCCTCAGCTGTTTTCCTTTTACTTCCTTGCGTACATTAGCAGAAAATCGCGCTTTTAGCATAACCACCAGGCTTGGGTTTTCCGAAAGGTGGATAACGCTATCCACCGGATAAATCATTATCCAGTGGATAGCGTGGTTTGTTTTGTTAATACTTATCCACTGGATGGTGATTTATGCGTTAGACAGCGTTATCCAGGCTTCCAATAACTGGGGCCAGGGCTAGATTGCTCTCATATCGTGTTTTAGGTGCTTGTTGGAGCAGTGTAGCAGGCGTGTCAAGTTGTGGCAGTTGTTCCAGTGTGTGGTTTTCTCTGTTGTCGCTTTGTTAATGTTTGCAGTCAGCTTGGTGAGTTACTGGCTGTGCTTGCACAATATAGCTCTGAATAAGGAGAACACTTTTCAGGTTTTTGGTGACAAAGAACTGCCAGAAGAGAGAGGACTGTTGTGGAAAAACTGTCAAATAATTTAAATGAATTCGCTACTAATTTACGTGTCGAGTTCTGCTTAGAAACTGTAAAAAGCATGTTGATAATTTGGTAATTTTTTGTTCAGGTTCTAATGTACAGACGAGATGACTTCCAACTGTTAAAATTGAGCGAGTGTGGGTAAAACGTTTCGAGACTTACCAAAGAATTGTTGTACTGCTCAATTTTGAAGGATAATGGAAGAACTTAGCATTAGTTCCAATGGCCATCATAGTGTACTTTTTTGTTTTGAAACGAGTTTAGTTTGTCAAGCCAAGTGAAAACATCATCATGGTTATAGATGCATAATCATCTCAAGCTCTACAAAGTTTTGTTATTTCATTTCACCCATAGTACTCCTTCACAGCAGTCGATCGCGTTGTCCAGCGGAGTCTTCCTAAGACATTTGTCAATCTGTATCGAGAAACTGCTTACCTGGAATTGACCAATGCCTACGGCCTTTTCAGGAGGTAAGTGGTCCTTATATGTAATAGGCCGTTCCGAAATTCAACAGGGAACTGGGGCGAGTTTCAAATTTTAGCCAATCGATAAACTGACACCACCACATGAAAGATCATGTCGAGATTGATCATTTGACCAAGTATGATGCTTTTAGGGTGAACAGAGACCAAGTTATGGACCTTGAAATGTGGCTCAAAATCCATACAAACGTCTCTAATTTTGAGACAGCGTCCCCCAAAACCATATAAACTCTTAAAATTTTTCATCAGTTTTGTGAAAACTGTAAAATCCCGTCATGTACCTACTATTTGAAAGAAGCTGAAATAAAAATCACTATGTTTGCCCATTTTAAAGAGTATCACGGAAATCATGAAAAATTTTAAGAGTTTATATGGTTTTGGGGGACGCTGTCTCAAAATTAGAGACGTTTGTATGGATTTTGAGCCATATTTCAAGGTCCATAACTTGGTCTCTGTTCACCCTAAAAGCATCATACTTGGTCAAATGATCAATCTAGACATGATCTTTTATGTGGCGGTGTCAGTTTATCGATTGGTTAAAATTTGAAACTCGCCCCAGTCCCCGGTTGAATTTCGGAACGGCCTATACTACACTGCTTTTTGACCGATCGTTGCTTGCGTTATTGAAAGTTGTTCGAAGTCAGGTTATTTAAATTGATCCATAGACTTAGCCAATCAGAATGAAGGTTTTCTCTCTTTTAACCAATCAGATTGTAATTCAAAACCACTCTGATGCAATTTTCCCGCGCTTTTCACTGGGCTATCGACCTTCATGTAACGACATCACTTCTTCGACATAGCAACACACCGGTTACAATAAAGCATTATCGAGCACGATATAGCAGCATATGGTGCGATGTTAGGGCATCACTGGCGCACGGCGCCACACCGGTTTCGATCTGGCATCAACCGGTAACGATACATAGCAGCATGTGGTACAACATAATGGTATCGCCAATGCGATAAAACAACATATCGGGTTCGATATAGCATCACCGGCTTCAGAATTATGGAGTGCGATGTAATGCCCAAGGCACACGATCCATGATAACAATTTTTCCCAAGTTTCCTCTCCATGCTTTCCGGATTACGCGCCCGAAGGAGAGAATTGACTAATCCTAGCCCTACTCCAATAGAAAAGCCGAGTTTGGCAAGACCCAGTGCTAACTAACTGTTGTGGAACCATGTACCAACTGACCGATCTGACCGTACAGACCTGTCAAGACTTAACAGGAGTCGGCTCTACTGCTGACAGCAGCCAACGTGCAGACGACTGTACTACTTTCTTTGTTTCTTCGGGTGAGACAAAGAAAAAAGTCGATGCCTGCCCACACCTATCCTGACAGCTAACTTACTGTTGATTGCTGTGTTGTGTTTTAGCATGACAGGGGTTGGTGGTCGCCCAGGAGCTTATCATCTTAGGCAGCAATTCATTAGATGGCCCGTGGGAGGTATGATTCCGTGTATTTCATAACACTGTTCTCTTTTGTCCGAAAATTCGATGCATTATTTCTTAAATTGATTTGATTCCGAATTTCAGGAATACAACTTCTTATACAAGCCCGGGAATATTTATCAACCGCCCCCTTTTGTTGGTAAGTTTTCTGCAAGATTGCCAGTTAGTTACAGCGCTATAGTTCACGAGTTTGTCTAAAACGCGGGAGGCGTCAGGTCCTTGACTTGAGATATTGTGTTGTGTTTGTAGCCGGCGAATTTAATGCTGGGGGGTAACCCTGCAATGGACTAGCATCCCATCCAGGGGGGAGTAGAAATACTCCCAGGTCGCTTCGTGTTACGGAAGCCGGAGATACGCTTCGGCCTAATGGGCCACTTGGCTCGTGTGCAGACTTGCACTTTTTGCCTTTACTTTTTCTGCAACGCAAGCTATTTATGGCCAACTGTTTTTCTGGCATGGCTATAAGTCCTCTACAATTCGAGATTCGAGCAGAACCGAACCGATTCGCATGTAATTTCAACTACAGGTTATATGAAATAAGAGAGGGATTTCTGATGCGATGATGCATGAATGGTAAGAGAGGAGTGTGTGTTGTGAAAGATAAGGCTTTATAGGAAATAAGAGAGGTGTTTTTAATGCGGAGAACAGAGAAGTGCGTCTTGTGGTAGAGTGAACGTACCGCCCAAACATCCGGTGGTGTCGCGCTTTTATAGAAAAAGAACGAAGCCAAGCCTGTGAACCAATGAGAAGCACTGACGCGAGTGACGTCAATCGGTCAGACGGACGTTCTAAAAAGCGGTAAATACAATATAATTGTAAGCGTAAGAATTTCACTTTTTCTCTTGCATGTATTAGGCCTTTTGTTTTCGTTTCTTGTAATTAACGTTCCTTGTATTTTGCCTTTTGTGTAACTTTTGTTAGTTTTTATTCTCCACATTGTAGATAAATACTTCTAAGTTTAGTTTAGTTTAGTTTTGGTGGCCTAGTTGCTGGCCGTTTGTTTGTTTAAGTTAGCGGTTTGATTTTGGTCTGTTTTCGTCGTTCGTGTCGTTACATTCATCTTTCACCGCTTCGCTTAATTCGTTGCCTTCATTTTGGTTTAAATAAATTCTTCGTCCTGGCAGTCTTCGATGTGCGTGTGTTTCAAAAGCGTTCACGACGACTATAATTCCTTTGTACATTAAATTTGAATTTCTTGTTTTTCTCTTTTTTCCGCTCCAGCACCGCATCAACCTCGCTTGGACTGGCAGATGTGGTTTGCAGCTCTGGAGTCTTACAGTGAAAATCCATGGTTTCTTAGCCTGCTCCACAAGCTGCTGTTAGGACAAGCAGACGTGCTACACCTCATGGGAAAAAGTCATTTCAGTGACACTCCACCAAGGTTTATCCGCGCTCAGTTGTTATTTATTACCATTACACACCAACAAAATGCCGCCAGTGTGTTGGCAAGTTTTATTCGCATTCAAGGTAATAACGGTTAACCTTCCTTTGGTTCTCGGTAGTCCCGAGTTCAACTCCTCGACCGCGTTGTGTAAATAACCAACTGGTTTGCTTCCCACCAACTGGGATTACTACTATGTTTATATTCAATTAGCAATGTTTAGTTACTTATTCACATTATTATTATTATTATTATTATTCATTAATTATTATAATTATTATTATGATATTATTCTAGATATTATTATTATTATTATTTATTAGTTGCTATTTTGAATGATAGTTCTTTTCGTCTTTTTTATCATGATACAATTATTATCACTGAGTATAAGGAAGTCATAATAATAAGAAATAATAACTCCCAAATGTTGCTTTTAGCCTTTTTTTTAAAATCCTTGTAATTTGTTGTGGATGTCTTTAATAAAGTTTGATTGTTATTATTACTTCTTATTTATTATTATTATTATTATTATTATTATTATGATTATTATTATTATTATGATTATTATTATTATTATTATGGGAGCTATACTGAGAAAAAACTGATTTAATCCAGTTTCTCAGTATATCTCAGTAGAAAAGCTTATACTTGTGAAATTAACATACGACAAGCTCAGTTTTACCAAAAAAACGAAACAATCACCACTCATTTTCGATTTGTGTTTAAGGAAAACACGTGCAGGGAAAACACATTATTATCGTAACGTCCTCATTTTCGCCCACACTAGCCTGCGAGCAAGCTCTCTATTTGGGTCTCACGCGAGATTTATTTGGGTCTCACGCGAGATGCTCGCGCCCAAAATAAATCTCGCGTGAGACCCAAATAGAGAGCTTGCTCGCAGGCTACACCCACACTAAAATGAATAACCGGCGTTTTCAAATCCCCCCCCCCCCCCGGTGTAGTGTAGACTAGGGCTTAACTCTGATTCTTGTGCAGACAACTGCTCAACTTTGTTAAATGTTATCCCCAACAGAGGAGGTGACAAAGCCTGGTGGACGCGTGAGTTTACAAGAGAATACTTGCCGTTCGTCGTCAGTAACAGCTCGTTATCGACATTGGAAAACATGTTACAGCAGCAAGGAATTTATAGGGTAATGAGAAATTCATTTAGATTTTGGATTTGCGAGAAAACGTTTGGTTTAATGTAGAATAACTTGGGATTGGTTGTAATGAATGACAGACCTTATAACCCGACACCACTGTCAAGAAAAGAATATGATTTTTGAGCAAGAAGCTGAGTTTCTTTTGGCGAATGGTATCTTGTTTCTTCTGTAGAAACATAACAGTCCCCGTAATTTGTGATGAAAACTTTTTTATTGCCAACTCGTTAGTTTGCCTCGCTCACTACAAAGTACATTTCATGGTTTATGATTTTCGTGATTTTTTTTTCGTTTCAGCCCAATTTCAAGCCGGAAGTCACATGGGGCTTTCTATACCCGTTCATCCAGGACTTAAGAGAAGCTCACAGACGAGTGGCGCCCACCACTCTCATCAATGCTCTTCTCTTCACAGTGGTCACGTGTCTTGTGCTGAAGGTTTGGTGGAGGAGGACTGGGAGGAAGTTTTGGTGAGACACTCAGATCGTGTTCTTTTGAGATCAACCGTTTCTGTTTGGTTGAGTGTGTTGAGTCTTCTCCTGTTCTGTTGGGTTAAACCCGTTTTCGGTTGGTTTGATTTTGTTGATCAACTTTTTCATCTGGCCTCAGACTATTTACCCTGGGTACCAGATGCGTTGCATTGTTCGGCCGAAGACACGAGCGGCGAAAAAACCACGAGGAAGTCTAAAAAGCATTGATTTTGTTTTTTTCGGGGGCTACTCCCAGGAGCTACCGTTTATCAACCGAAAACGGCTTGAAAAGTTTCTATGAAGAAGCCAGCGTGAACCGTATCACCAGAAACTGGTTGTAGTTGAAACGGTTGACCCCAATACGCAAAAACACAGAAAGCTGCCTCGACCCCATGCACCTGGTGACGAGGCGAGGGCGAGAAGGGGTAATTTTATTTTGTAAAGCTCTTTGATGACAGTACTTGCACTCACTATGATATTAATTGCCGAAGAAATAAGGCTGAAAACAGCTATGTTTCCAGTTTAAATAGTTTGAACATTATCAACCCATTTTCTCCCTCAGCTCTTTTTCCATAACAAGAGTTCAAGACAAGAGAGACAGGAGTAAGCTACCTTCAAGAGCCGCTGATAAGAAAGAGCAAGAGAGTGTGGTGGAATCCAAGAACAGCGATGCAACTGGTGGGAGATGCGTGCATTGTGCTGGCTTTATGGATAGACTGCGGACGACATTAAAGGAAACGCACAAGGAAATTGCGATTTGGTGTGGGCTTGTGTACTGTAAGTTTCAGGAAAATTACCAAAGACTCAAGGCTCTGTGGAAGAGTAGAATGCCTTCTGTCAAGGTACACTAAGTAAATAAATTTAAAGTAAACTGCGGAAAACAACAGCGTAAATTTATAGAACAATTAAATGTTAAATTCTTGTAGCTTCAGTTCCCCCGTCCACACTACGCCGGAGGAATTTGAAAACTGGCGGAGCTTTATTTCTACCATGGGTTACTGAGACCTTCCGTCCACACTAATCTGTCAGGAAAACGGAGCTCTTCGAAAGCGCTCTTCAAACCGGAGGAATTTCTGCGGCGTAGTGTGGACGGAAGACATTTAATGCATTTTCAGAGTGAAACCTCCGTGAATTTATCCGCCATCAGGCAAACGATCGGGATGTGTGTGAAGTTCGCGCCAAAACTGTCGCTCCCCACTTATTTTTTTCTTTTTTATTTCTTGTTGCAACGTTGTTGTCCTTCCTTTATCATCCAGTTCAGTGAATGTTCATGTTGTATCTCTTGCAGAAAAAAGCATAAGCTGAAAGAAGCACAGAACGCAGTTTTCCTCTTGAGAATTCGCCAGGGCTAAGCATCTACGCCTACAACCCGTTGCACAGTACTGTAAACGGCCACAGCCAATGTACCATTTTAAGCATCAAGCATCCTCGGCAACAGGATAATTTGAATTATCATCTCTGGTGGCGACGAAGCTCCAGGCTGCCCACATCCAGGAAGGTACAAGTAGCTACAAGAACAAAGGAGTCGTCACGCCCTTTACAACAGACTTGACTTCATCTGATCACAGATAACAAGAAACTCTTCAGTGACTCTTTTCTAATTACAGACCTGATCTTGGCAACACAGAAAACAACTGTTCTTATCGATGCATGCATGCAACACCAATAGCAATCAAATTTATTTATTCATAGTATTTATTTAAATTTACATTTAAAAACAAAGTGAATGGAAATTCAAAACTAAATTTCTTATACATAATGGAAAGAAAATGATTAAAAAACTGTTCTTATATTTTTTTCTTGGCTTTCTTTTCTAAAAGTGTCTTTTATGCAACTCATCTCCCTTCCCTGTTTGTCGTTTTTTCCTTTCTCTCCTCGTTTCTGTTATTATCTTCCAACACCGACACTCTTTGACCTCGTCACGCAATCTTTCTCCCCTAGCGTGACCAGCCCAAAGAGGTTACGCTTCTGTTTCTTTGCATGCTTTTCTTTCTTTTTTCCTTCATCAGCTTTTTTTGTTAATTCGGATAGCGATTATATCTTCACTTGTCATAGTGGAATCAGTCAGGTTTTTTTTTTTGTCTTATGTTTAGTATTTTGGTGTAAGTAAGAGGACATGCACAAATGAGGGGACATTCCGAATTTAGTTCGTTCTCTTGAAGATGTTAAATACATGTTTATACTACCGCCGTCCCGGCCCACTGAGCTTTGCGCTATCAAAGAGAATCACAGTAAATTAGGTCGATACATTTGAGGTGACCTTAGCTTGCAGTGCTGGCGTACACCACTACAATACCATTACAACGAAAAGTAAGATGTCGCGTGATCGCTAGGTTTGAGAAAATGGCGGAATTTGCCGTTGCCTGCAAAAGTGCGGGAGCTCTGGGAGCGAGGTCGGAGCGGGATTACCGATTACCGACTGCGTGTCAGCGGCGTTAAAATTAGCGCATGCTCACATTTCCGTAAAATGGCGGGAAATTTCTTCGTTTGCTTCTTGAAGCTCTTTGGTAGTCATGTTTTGGTTGAGTTTTGGCTGAATTTGTCCCGTTAATCATGCCCGCTCAAGCAGCCAGTAGTGATTCAAGCGATGTTGGCAGCAAGTATAGCCATTTGCTTCAGCCGATCCGTGATCTGACCAAGAACTGGGACGTAGATGTCGCCGCTCAACTCGAGGAGTATCTGGCAGAGGTGAGCATTAACTCGACTTGAACTAAAAAGTATGGACTAAGGCAAAAGCTTAAGCTTAAAAATTTCATTTAAAATTTCATTTTACATTCATTTAGCTGTCTAAATGGCTTAATAGCAAGAAGCGTAAATATTTTTTGCGCCCCACTAGTACTAGCTCGGGATCGATAAACGCACTTCTTCTGAATCGCTACGCTTGCCTTCGAGTCCCAAGAGATGTTGAAAATATACAAGTGCTTCCAGATTACACTGGCAGTGTTGTTTGTTTCAGATCGAAAGCATCAAACTATCTTTTGATGGAGGAAAGACAACCATGAATTTTGCTGAAGCTGCTCTTGTGATCCAAGGTTCAGCTTGTGTTTACAGTAAGAAGGTAAGCTTATATAAACACTAGCCCTAAAAGCTGCAAAGTTTTACATGTATTTTAAGTTTACGTTTCATGGTCATATTATATTGAGCTGTTTGTTTATCGAAAGTCAAGAGTTTGTCCCTATAACATTTAGCAATAGCAAATTTCAAAACAAATATTCACTGTGCGCTGATCACCAAAACTCTCCTTATTATAAATTAAGTGACAGTTCAATTCTTAGCATAGTTTTTGTGTCGGAAGTGCCCCTAAATGAACTTACCTCATGAGAAATATTTATAAGCCTGTTCAAGCATTATATTCTCATCTGTCAGTTTTGCAGTATTTACACGGTACTGTTGCTGTAAGGGTATACAAATTAAATATTGACATCTTGCAAAAGTTCTGAGTTCACACACCGTTACATTATAAAAAAAAATAATTTTGTCATTTTAGGTAGAGTATTTGTATACATTGGTATATCAGACACTGGACCTCATAGCAAGTAAAAAGTAAGTTATTACAGCTGTTTAGTTGTCAGGTACCCTGGGAGCAGAGTCTCCTTCGATCTTCCTAGATCAGTGGATCAGTCCCGACTGATCTAGGAAGATCCAAGGAGACTTTGCTCACAGGGTAGTTGCCAGGGAGATTGTTATTTTCGAAACCAGCTGTCTTTCAGCACTGACAAAATGTTTGTGTAATTTAATTTTATTTTGCTTTTTCGTGACAGACGACTTCAGCAAGCATCTTCTGTTGATGATCAGGGAAAAGACAAAGATGCATCTTTCAGAGATGACGCTGCTGAGGTAACCATCACACTCATTGAAACAAAATAATGCAAAATATTTTCAAGTCAGTGGGGCATATGGATTTAAGGCAGAGTTAAAATCAAGCCAATGCTATGCAGTGCACGGACTGATGTAATGGAGGAGGAGGGGGAGGATAGCAGGAGGAGTGCTTTGCATTGCAGTGTCTTGCTTTACTACACTCCAATATTTAAATTGGCTTAGAGTTTAACAGTGTACAAAAGGAGTCTTGTACAATAGCAAAGGGCTTTTGGATTTTTCTGTCAGACTAGGAGATTTAATCCATCAGTTGCCCAATGCATGCAAAACGTTTTAGTTGGAAGGTGAAGCCATTTGGAAAGACTTCAAGGCCTAGCAGCATTGAAGAACTCTTTTTAACATGTTATTTTTGTGTTGATCTAAGCTTTCATTTGTACTTTTCAGTTTCTCTCACTAGATGATATAAAAGAAGCTAAAAATATAGACTTGAAGGAAGATGAAGATGACCCTCAAAGAGAGGTATTGTTATGAATTTTATGTCAACAGATAGTCACTGTGACAAAGTCAAGTTGAACTTACAAACTAAAAATAATGACAAGAGCACTCTGTTATCTCGTCAGTCTCTCTTACAGCGATTTTTTGGGTCTCTACAAAACATTTATAATAACTTGTTTTTGTTGCAAGCATTTGTGTGATATTGTTGGCTTTAAATTCTGAATAAATAAATTTTTTTAATGTAAAACATGTAAACTTTACATTGTTAGGCCTCAAATATTGTGCCCAGGACTCCTCTGGCTTTAGTTCCCCTGGGAGAGAAGGACAAGGAAGATGTGCTGTTAAGGTACATACATATATGTACACTCAATATTAACAATGTTTGTGATTATTCCCTTGTGTTCATCTTACATGACCAGGTCTGTCACTCTATAAACATTTCAAAGACTACTGGAGCTTGCTTAATTTGTGAGGGGTGTGGTTACCTGGTCATGTGGGGGATTGTGCCAAAAGAGGTTGTGGATTGAACCTGGTCATGTTCATTGTTTGTTTAGTGTTTCCATGGAAGCTACTTCACTTTCACAGTGCCTCCCTCCAACCACAAGTATAACCCTCTCCCACCCTCCACCCCCTCCCCCCCTCTCAGCTATTGC
>JAHPZR010021327.1:42500-47500 GCA_019787425.1 Platygyra sinensis | reverse complement strand
AGATGTCAAGAAACCATCTTAAAACACCATCATTTCTAGGTTTGCCAACTTAATATTTTAAATTTAGAATAAAAAATTGGGATTATGCATCCGTGGTTGAGTGTCAATAAAAACACTGGATTGATACCCTCAATCAATGTCTTGATACTCAGTCAATACTCGATCAACACTTGATCAACAGTCAGTGGATAGTCAGCTGAGTGTCGACCAACACGTAAGTATCACTCAAAAATTAGTTTACCGTCAACTGACTATAGACCAGGAACTCATTGAAGTGTCGTCAATCAAGTGTCAACAGAGTTGCTAATGGAGTATCGCTTGAGGGTATCAATTGAAGGGATGTATCGAAACTCGACTGAGGATCCCTCAAGTACACATGCTCCAAAAATTGGTTAAAACATAAGATCTGAGTTTTGATTGGCTAGCAATGAAGTGGTGTGTATAACTTGAAACAATTAAGAATACTTAGTATTCCTGTAAAAATTAAGATGATCTTTATTTCAACAGAGTTTGAATACTTGTACTGGATTGAGTTCAGAAGACAGCAGACAGTGCAAGTCAAGCTGAAAAAGCTGTTGGTAGGTCCTGAAACTTGAGTCTTTTGTAACATATGTAACAGTTTGTTAATTGCTTAACCATAGAGTGTGCAGTGCTGTAATGTCACTCTAGTAAACTGGAGGCAAAGTTGCTCTCTTGACAATGCAGATAGCTAAGTGAATTGATTCTGTTTGCATTGTTTGCTCCTTACTGGCTGGGAAGTTTGAAAACCAACTGAAGGATGTTAAAAGTTGTCACTGAAATTGGCAATGAGCCAGGAACTTTCAAACAGTTACTTCAGTTTTTTGTTGTCTTGAAAACAAAATAGTAAATCAGAGACCATATTAGCATACATTGAAAAGGAATGCATCTAATTATTCTGTTATGCTTATTTACAATTGTGTTGATTTAAATGTCCATTTATCTTTCCAGTCCCAGCTTGCAGTCAAGGAAGAAATCGAAGAATTAAAATCAATTGTTGTCAATCCAGATGAAAATGAAGCAGCTCAAGGCTATGGTAAGAGCTCATTGAACAGCTTTATGGAAAATTCATCTGTGAAAACAAACTATGATGCCTTTCATTAAGTGACTCAAGCATGTACAGTAACATGTGATGAACCCCTGTCTGTTTCCTTTAAAGGGCCCTAGTCAGCCACACCTTTGTTTTTGTTTACATGTGAGAATTTGGCTATTATATTCTATTCGGAGCCTGTTGAAACGAAAAAAAATCACTCTGAAACTACTCAAGATAATTAAGAATACCTTCAGGATCACAGCTTGCAGTAAAATAATAAGAATTCGCTTCATCATGTTATATCAATTGTTTTCTATGTCCTTGAAATTGGCGGAGGCTGACTAGGGTCCTTTAAGCTTACAGTGTACATCCCAAAACAACTATTACCTGTAGTACTGGTTATGTCATATCAGACCAGTATCTTTTGTGGTCATGGGTTGTATTCCTGCCAGGATCTCAGATTATGTACTTTTGTCCCATGCTCGTAACATAACTAACATTTCAGTTTGTCAATGTCGTTGTTTCTTGTTCTCAGATGATGATGACAAAGTTGGCAGTGATGATGATGATGATGATTTTGGAGGAGGAGGAGTAGATGATGAGGTGTTCCCTGGTGATGCTGATGTCCCAGAGACTATTGAGCCAATGGGTATGAAGAACACAACATAATTATATAATTTAATATGCAAATTGACAAAAGTAAGGCCAAAAAGCCCCAGCAACAATGATGGGTTAACAGTACTTACAGTAAATACCCCGGTCTTGTCACATCCATGTATTTAGGCTAAGTTTGTCATCCTAGACTGATTACCCAAAGATACACTGTTTCACAGTATAAGGGTATCTTAAGTTTGTGTGGGTCAGTTCTGAACAGTGGTTGTAAAGGAATTATGTTGACCAACAATTTATTCACTGCCCCCTAAAGTTAATTTTCTTTTATTGTACAGATTGTGACAAAAGGGTCCATTGGAATGGAGTATGTAAGCCCATAGGGTGACTTACAATGTCATAATGATGAACTCTAAAACAGTTGCACTTGTGTTCCACAGCATTAGATGGTCCTGCAGAAGGAGTAGTTATTTCAAGTTATGAAGAAATGGTTCGACAGTATGTGGTGAGTTTTTGACCTGTTGTCTGTGCTAAGCCTTGGACTGGTGAACAGTTCTCATGATCTTATCAGAACTGTTTGAAGTATTGAAAGTTGTATTAAACTAATTAATTTGTTACTGATCCTGTTGTGCAGGAGGGTTACCTTACCGAGGCACAACAGTATGCACAGGAGACGGAATTAAGCAGGAGAGTCAGAGATTGGGAAGACAGAATTGTTCCAGTGTTAGCACAAGAGGTAAACAGATTTTCCATTAAAAAAAGAATAACTTATACATAAGTACCATTTGTGAACCAGTGTTTGGTTGAGTCATGAGTACCACAGCTCTACTTCTGTAGCCTGAGATGGCATGGTAGTGCATTACATTGCTCCCCTTTTCTCCTCCATTTGACAGTTTATGTCTTCGTAGCGTCAGGGGTATGGTGGAACCCAGCCTGATGGCCATGCCATTAATACAACTGCCTTGCTGTTATGACAACTTTATTCTAGTCTAAACAAGAACTCATTTTAAGAACCCCTTAAATACGGCCAAGCCATCAATACTGCCAACTTTGGTGGCCCATTGGTGACCAGATTAATTGGGTTCAACTATACTGAGAAATTTAAAAAACATATTGGAAGGCTATGATGAAAACTCTTTGGATGATGAGGTAATTTTACTACTGTCTAATTGAAAATTGTGTTACTCAATTCATCTACAGGATACCCATAGGCCATTCGATATTCATATGTATGGCGAAGAAATACTGCAGTCATTTAAAGGTATGCAATTTTTTATTCCTTACTCCCTTTATTCCCACAATATTATACAACTATTGATGATGAATGTGTGATCAATAAAAGGCCTTGCAAACACCATGGCAGGAAAATCTAGCTTGCGAAAGTATGAGTATCATGAGAGTATCTCAACAATCTGGAGTAATAATTATAGTCAATAAAATAAAACATCTGATGAGCAGATGATTTTTTTTTACAGGAAAACGTAATCAAGATTTCAAAGCACTTGCGCATAAAAAGGTAGTATGCAAATCATTTTTTAAAGAATGATTGTTTTGCAATAAGACTTGATTTATGATAATAAAGTCAAAGACTAACTTATACAGTCATGTAAATCTCAGAGCATTCAGACAAATCCCTCCAAGAGATTTTGGACTAATTCACCTTTTTCATCTTGACTGGGTGTCTCTTTAGCAACAGCCAAACTCTCACAAGAAATTAACAATTTGAGTGCCAATGGTGCATACATATGCCCTGAGTAGTTGTGCTCTTTGTACCACTTGTGACATCATCAATTTAAAGGTCACCAGATATTCTTGATATGCATTTAGTAAAGCTAGGATAGATCTATCTGCACAAAAGTCATTTTTGGATATCGACGGCATTCTGACATAGCAAATTGAAAAAACAATGTTATCGGTTTTGGTGCTGCCAAAAATGGTGGTAAAATGGCCCACTATAATCTTGAGTTATTTATAATAGGTGTATCACATAGAATTCCATGAAGGGATAAAAATGCTGTTTTCCATTTGCAAATATCTGCATTAGATGACTGACGACATCATACACTCAACCCAAGAGTATATAAATAGAGCAATCTTGGCCAATTCGCAGCACAGACCATTGAAACTTGGTAGTCTTATAGTTCTATGAGAAACACACCTACATGTACGGCTATAAAAAAAATGTTCCCATGGCAACTCCCTCTTTTGCCAAAGGTGGCCAGAAAAGCCTTAGTGTAATATTGGGGAGGTCTGTAGAACCCAGTATGTTGCCATGGTAACAAAGCTATTAAGCTCGTATTGTAGAGCATATTATTTTAGTAGAATCCTACCAGCAATAATCAAACATTTCAGATGCAAATTGGCTGAGATACCTTTCCATATCATATTTAATTAATCAAAATTTGGTAGTAGATGTATGTCTTCACTTGGCTAATTTGCATATTTTAAAAACTTGAATATCCCTATGGAACGAAAACAGATGTTTGAGCATAGTAAAAGACTACTTATTTTAGTTTTATAATGGCTTATATAAAAAAGATGTGATTTTCATCATATACCACTTTAACACCCACCTTTTGCAGCAGCCAGAAAGAATATGCAATGCAAAAGGTAGGAAGTAAAGGGCCAAGAAAAAGGAAAAGAGAAGGGCAAGAACAAAATTTGAAAAGGGCTATTACCCCAAAAAAACTAGTCCAAATTTGCCTTGTGCAAGCACCAAATTAAAATATTTCACTTTTTCCGTTAATCATCCAGGAAATCGCTCTCTTTGAAAAAAATAGATTTTTCAATAAAACTTAGGGCCATTTTAGCACCATGGCAGCCAAAAAACAGATTTGACAGTCAAAAAAAAAGCATTTTTCGTGAAAATTGAACAGTCAAAGGGTTAAACAAAGAAATTGGGAAAAAATGAAACATGCTTTGATATTGAGTTCCTGTAATTTATGACACTGATTTCTCGACTTTTTTCTTTGCAGGAACCATTTGAGATTTGCAGGTTGTTTTTAGCCACATTACAGCTGGTAGGTTTCCTGTATGACTGATAGTTGGTGAAACAGTGTTCATTCTTACCCATGTTGGCTCGATTTCCACTGCTCTCTGAAGCGGGAATTTACTGAGAAAGATTCAATCCTGGGGGTGAGCTAAGATGCACTCAGGGAGGATGGACTTACGGAGATGCTAGATGGTAGCCTAGGAAGGTATAATGCAAGGGGTATGGGCAGGCAGGAGTTGCACTCATGGGGATCATTAACTAACGATAAATACAGCCCAAGCAGGATGCACCAAGGAAGACACTTCCAAAGGAAAATGACTTTATAGGGGCACTATCCATGGGTATTGT
>JAHPZR010021327.1:25000-37500 GCA_019787425.1 Platygyra sinensis | reverse complement strand
GGCTGACTACAGAAAATGCCACACTCCTGCAGGTGGTGCAAGTAGGCTATTAATTGACTTTTAATTACAGTACTGTAATTATTTTTGGGATATTGAAATAAGCGAAAAAACCTCACCATACTGATATTCGATTTACCACAGAAATTTGGGCAAAAAATAACAGCCATTTTCAGTTGTGACATTAATTTTAATTGATTCTGAGCTGCGGAACTTAATCACAGCCCCACTGAATATATTAACTATTTTATATATTCCTCTCTATGAAAGACAGGTCTTCTATTTACAGTTTTCTACACGAATCAGTTCACTATAAAATCCTGTGCTTCCTGTAATACTACAAACCATTGTATAAACACAAAAAATTGGTAAAAAGGCCACTGAGCCTCGAGCGAATTTACAAAATACTGTTAGTGTTCAAAATGCCAATTTGGGACGAACAGCTGAACTAGCAAAATTTGAAACGATAAATGGTATTTCATTACCAAGATTACTGCTCTGTTCCTTTCAAGTTTATTTTGTCATTAGGACATTTTTATACCAGAAAAAGAGCCAGATTATGGCAGAAAAGACGGCTCTCGGGTGAAAAGGGAAACATTGAAATGGCTAACGTATCCGATGAACTTGAAACCGATGAACTTGCGTGGGTTGTTTGCATCCAATTCCGCGATAAGCGTTCTTCACATCAAAAACATCAATTAAATGTTACCTCATTTTCCTGTCCATGAAAATATTAAAGGCCTTCGTCGATAACATATCAAATAGCAGGCCATTCGTCACTTTAGGTTAGAAAATTTTAAGCTTCGTGTCAAGGGACAACCAAACACATGCTTTTCAATCGGACTTGTCTTTTTGGGATTTCCTGAACGGATTCAACGCAACTCCTCCGACAGCTGAGACCGCCGTGTACGTAGTTGATAAGGCCGTCCCTGCAACCCAACCAACTCCTCCGACAACTGTCGCTGCCTTGCTGTAAACACCACCCGATATTTTCGACAGAAAGCCCGGTTGTTGTTCGGCCGGTGCTTGTGGCGCTTCTTCTTTAATGGTATCCCCTTTCACGTCCATTTCCTTCAAATTTTCGTCTCTCTAAAAACACAAAAGAGACAACAGGACTTGATAAGGGCAGCTTAACCACAGAGCCGCACATTATAAGCGCCACTACTAGACAAATTAATAGCTGATAAAGATGCCATGAAAAACATTTAGACGATAAACAACGAACCTCTTTCATGGCGTAGTTTTTATCACCACTGTCTGATGACGAGTTCGTGCGACGAACCTGCAAAACACGAAACGTGGATTTGCACAAATTTAAAATTATTCAAAAATGGCCTGACGTAGTGATGTCCAAAAGTAAACACAAAAGAGTTCACCGTACCACGCTTTGCTGTTGGGTGCTATCGTCAGACACCATTGGAAATAAATTTTTAACAAACGAGTTTCTTCACAACTAAGCAACAACATTCCGGAAATGAGTTTTAACAAGCAGCTATTGTTTGGCAGACAATCTGGCCAATCGGGGCTCTTTCAAACTTTGAACAAGAAATCCTGGTGTTTCATTTTCTGTTAAACGTTTTATGATTTTTCTAACCGAAAAAAGCATAAATAAGTAGCCGAATTATTTGTTATCTTAACAGCAAATAAAAAAAATCCGAAAGAAGATCGTGGACATAAGCTTGTGGGAAGTTGAGCATTATTATGAAAATTCATGATCACACTGGTATGTAATTGTGGGCTTCCTTTTTCCATATTTCTTTCTTATTTAATCTCAAAATCTTCACGCAGCTCCTTACGAAAATCTTTGTTTGTACCGGAAGTTGATTGAACTCTCTCACCGGAAATAAAAGTTACATGTAATTATTCTGAATATCGCGGTGGGACTGGGAAAGAGTCATTGTATCAAAGATGGTGGGGTCATTTGTTACTTTGTTAACGGACTTATTGCCAAGTTCGGGCTTACTCATGGGACGAATCTAACTCTTTAAAGTTTCGAAATTGATCGCGCAATGTCTTCTGTTGATTCACAAAGAGAAAGTGAGAAAAAAATTATCAAGTTTCCAATGTTTCCAACCGTCGGAGAAGCGACTGTTACAGAAGAAGCTCCCATACTTTGCGGATATTCCTTGAATGATCCAGCGAAAGTCAGTCGAACGGGTTCTACTAGCTCCGAAAGCTCTAGGACAGAGAAACTGAGGAATGCACTAAAATTTAAAAATCCTGGTCCAATGTTAGAAGAGTTTAATCCTGACACAAGTCGTCGTGAAATGCGGAAGTTGAAAAGACTCGTTCAGAAGGACCCCGCCAATCGAAATAAAAGAAGACAAAGACAAAGAAGAAGACCACAAAAACAAATATTTCACGACAGGTCTGGGGTTCGAATGTCGGATGGAAGAGATGTGTGTGACTGTCAAGACACTAACTGCCCCGGTTGTCATTTTCCTTGTCCGTCTTGTGGATCGGAAAAGTGTGGCGTTGAATGCCGTTGTGATCGACAATGGACTTACTTGAAAGATGTAGAAATTGAGAATCCCCTACCGAGTGTATCTCGAAGATTGGGAAATCGATAAAATCCAAGACTAGGCTCAAGACAAGACAAGCTAAAAGCTTGGCCTTACTAAGACCGATAAAAAACTATAGGTGCATATGCAGAAATCAAAACAAGAAGAAAACTTAACCCGAGTATCAGGCCTGTCTTAGCAAACGGGTAGGGGTAGGGAGGAATTGCAGAGAAATGCCTGACACAAAGGTTTTCAATGGCTCATGTTGCACATCCAGATTCTGGACGTTGTGCTGATTGAATTTAAAATGCACACCACCAAGTCACATCACTGGTAATAAAATTTCATAATTGCGTATTCTGTGAACCGATCTCGATGAGAATGAAAACATCGCGAGATATTTTATTTCAATGTGATCATGGAAAGCGACAACTTCAAAACGGCTCTTGAAGGCACTCTACAGTTAATTCCTGGAATTAAACTTAAGAGAGATTAGGAATATTATGCCTCGAAAGCCTGCTTGTCAAACAAAAAGACATACTCCTCAGGTTTTTGTCGGGATATCAGGCTGGTTAATATTTCATCGTCGAGCTCTGAGTATTGGTCAGAAAACAGAGCTCTCTTTGTTGAGGGTCTTTGCTGAGCTCCTTCAGCTTCATTTTCACAAGTGCTGAACCTTTTCCTTGGAGTCACTTCAGCTGCGAGATCGCTGGCCTCAAACAGGAATTGAACTACTAGCTAGGACTGGCTGTCAAAGGTGTTTGTGGCCGGGAACGCTTGAAGCTATAAGTCTTTCGCCTCGTCGAGTGCCCTACCACCCGCCAATGTCTCCTGTGACTTCCCAAACATTCTTTAGCAATTCACTGTTTTGCTAGAGAACTTTTTGCAAACATTCCTTTTGCCATCTTCACTATCTTGAATGACAATAATTCTCAACTCAAGCAATTATTCCACAAGAATGATAGGTTTTTCACACAAAACATTAGAAACCTCTTTGTTAAAGGTTTCAGAAAACAGCGGCACTGTGGCGACACACTTTCCATACTCCATGTGAAAATGTTCGAGGCAAATTGAGCAAATATTCTCGGAAACCATAACAGACCCAGACGAAATAAAAAAAACAACTGCCGTTGTTATCTGTAATGCACGCAAAATTTATGCAAAGTAGACATGACAGCCGGAAATAATTCTGCTTGGCTACCGGGTAATACATACACTGACACTTGTCACGCAGTGAGGAGGTGGAAGACTGCAGTTAAGACCCTTGTGTCAGGCTTTTCTTTGCCGGGTGCTTCCTTCTCCTACCCCGCAAGAAAGAAAAGCCTGATACTCAGGCTAAAGAAAACTGTGTTGTGCAAAATTTGTTAGATAAACAAACTTAGTAAAATATTTATTATATAAAAGGCAGTGGTATACAGAGTAACATTCATTTGATAAAAATGATACGATATCCTCACATATGAAGATATTGATGATTTCACTGATATCAAGTTTGTCTCTTAAATGGGTTGTATCATCGAAACATCTTCGGGTCTTCCTCAAAAAGTCTTCAGCAATCTTCGGACATCTTCGGAAATTTTCGTAAAATGTTCAGGAACATTCATCTGGCCATGGGAACAATTTTGAAAAATCTTGGGTAATCTTCGGAAACTGGTCAGAAATCTTCGGAAAATCATCAAAACGCTATCAGTATGTTTGTATAATAAAAAGAGCATTACATGTTAGCTAGAAGATATGAATTTTATGTTCTCGTGGCAAGAACAATATCTCACTTGTTCACTGCGCTCACTTGGAAGATGTGGTTCTTGCCACTCGAACATAAAATTTATATCTTATTGCCACTGTGTAATATCCTCTATTTATTATTATTTTGGACGTTTACATACTTTTCGTGCAACAATGAATATTTACCAAGTTTCTGTATCATATTCCGCTTGCAGGGTACAAGTGACAAAGATCATTCTAATTTATTTTTAAACCATTCCAGAAATATGACATAAATTTGTTACCATCAGGTTGTTAATTAATATATTGAGTTTTCAGCCTCAAAATGCAGAAAAATGAGAAGCATAATAAATACAAAGAACATTCAGCCTCAGCTACAAAGAGGGTCTTACAAGGGTATTCTCGCGATGTGTGATTAGTTCATTTTATTTTCCACGAAATGTGAATTTAGGAAATTACTCTTTGTGACCTGAAGGATTTGCATGACCTGTGAAGAACTTGAATTATTAACCAATATTCGTGATTTTACCACTCAATTCTATGTGATTTTGAGATGCAAGTTCTCTGAATGGATAGAGTGGTTTATTGAGAGCAACTCAGGCATGTGATTTGTAGTATGGAGCCTTGACTCAGCCATTCACGATTTTTCTTTTTTCAAACACTGTTTCTAATGTAAGAACAGGTCATTAAAATATTATCGTGATTTGGGAAAACAAAATTTTTTTATCCTTGGACCATGATAGTCTATTTTCTAGGTTCATGAACCAGGCCAGAGACCCCCCCGGTAAGATCCTCTACAAAACTAACCGTTTTATACAATAGAAGGGTGCACTTGTAGAATTTCTTCTCCAGTGTAGAATGAAAAAATACATTTAATACAGTAATAGTATAGTAATTCAATAGTTGTGTTTTTTCATGAAAATATATTAGAAAATGTCTCACAGTTAAGCCCACGGCTCAAAGTTAACTTTTCAGTTCACTTGCAAAGTTTGGCTAGTAAGATTTCTTCCACTAGCAAACTGGTGAGACCACTAGCAAATACTTTCCAAATGTTTGGGAGACATGGATGATTCTAACTCGCAAACGTTTGCTAGTGGAAATTTTTCTCACTCAGCTTATCAAAATCACTTTTGCAAGTTTGCAAGCGATAATTTCGAGCCCTGGAACCTAGCCTGCATTGCAGACAAACCTAACCCTGGTATAGTCCGTCTTTGAATCAACGACCAAAAGCTTGTTCCGCCCCCCGCGTGTTACCAGAGGGAGACTGTCAGATAGTTTGAACTGCTTTTCACCACTTGCAATGTTAATTCCATGATGACTGCCGTGTTTATTTTGTGTATCCAGTATTCATCGAACGCATAACCATGGTTCCACAGGATCCACTTGTCCAATCATGGTGCACGAAAGAACAGCCATATGTAAGAACCAATTAGGACCTATTATAGAAAACCCTGGCAACACACAGGGGGCGGAACAAGCTTTTGGTTGCTGCTTTGCAGGCAGACTATACCGGGGTTTAGTTTGTATGCAACGCAGGTTAAGTTGAACCCTGCTATGCCAAACTCTCATGAGATGTGAAAAAGTATGAGATGGCAGAGGTTTAATAAATATTTAGTTCATTGTCAAAAAATATTATAGTATCCAAGGGAAAACTATATTATTTAAGTTTAAAATATAGCAGGATGTCCAAGATAACCAAGTTTTAGAGAGAAATAAACAACTATAATGTTTTCAAGTCTTAAGAGTTTTGAAATTATGTTCTCTTGGTACTAACACAACAATATTTTTAAATATAAATAAACAGTAGCCTCCATTTCGCATGGAAAGATGTTCTGCTATTTGTCCAAAAAGTGAATAGTTTTCCAAGGGTGTAGCTTGAGAAGAACTTTGAGCTTTGAGGAACAGGCAACGTCCAAGGACAAATATTCAAGCATATTTTCATGCCAAATGGAGGCTACTGTGTTTATTATCTTTCAAATGTTTTTTTGCAACATGCACAATTTTGAAAATTGGGTCTTTCTTGTTAATTTTATTCCCACCACCAGGAGAAGAAAAACCCCTGAAATGTGGTTGTTTGGTTAACTGAATGGCTTGGTGCAAGACTGACCTAAGTGACCTTTTCAGGTGAAATTTTTGTCCTTCAAAAATGCCTGAATTTTTGCATGTGCTTTTCAATTTAGTAGAAAATCATTATCCTTTTTTGACTGAAATGCTCTTGTTCCGCTTTGTTGCATTCATTGTGCACGCTTCGATATTTTGTCTTCATTTTTCTCACAAACAAAGTGCAAAGCAGCCAAAAAAATACAGGGGAATGTTTTACTACTCAATTGAAAAGCACTTGCAAAAATTCAGGCACTTTTGAAGGAAAAAAAATTCACCTGAAAAGTCACTTAGGTCAGTCTTGCACAAGCCATTCATTTGGTGCTTAGTGGTACACTAGTGGTTTAATTGGAACCTAGACAGCTGAGTAGTTTTAGAAAATTACAGAAGTATTATCTATCTAAACCTAACAATGCTTTATCTGGGGAAGACAAGGCATATAGATGCAGACCGTATTCTTTTGCTGCACCGAAATTATGGAACTTCAGATACCAGAAGACATTAGAGAAAGTGAATACTGTTGAAGATTTTAAAACTAAACTGAAGACCAATTTTTTAAAGACGTTTTTGCTTAACATTATTAGTCTGTTGTTAACTATTGACTCCTGTGCTGCCTGTAACCGGCTGTGACAAGCCTTGGCTTTTCTTCCACTTCTGATGTCATCACTTTTGACCAAAATTGTCATAATCTATATTTAACTTCTGCAGGAGAAAAAGATCTTTCCAATGATGCCCAGATCAGAGTGATCAGCTTAATGGAACCTGAGATAAGCACAAAAATGCTAAAAAAGATGAGTGAAAAACTCAGAGCAAAATTACCTCCCACTACACCTGGCTGCGCCATGGTAAAAATTGGCCGCCTCAATGACACTTTCTTAGAAGTTTTTTTTTTTAACAGCAAGCAAGCCCAAGAGAAGGTCAATCACTCCAGCGAAAAGAAAAGAAAAGGAAAAAAAGGAAAGGGCAAAAAAATCGAAAAGCCTAAAGACGTAGGTCATCTCAAAATTTTGATTTCTGTGCACGCCTGAGCCAAAACGTCATAATACGCAATTCTAGTGGCAACAAGGGCGAGCTGTCGTGTTGCAAATGCATTCTCGACCAGATTAAAGCTAATTTGACCGAGACACAGCCTCAAAATCACCAAAACGTCCAAAAAACCCACTTTTGGCGAAAAGCTCCAGGAGTCAATTGGTTAAATTTATTAATTTTAGTTAATCATTAGTTAGTTTTTGTTATTCTAATATGCTGTTAGGCACATTGAGTTAAAAAAGCTTCCTACAAAAACATTATGTAAATATTATCAGTAGATGGGGCATTTGGAACTAGCTGAGATCATATTTTTATCTTCAGACACACCATACTCCAATTCATTGATAGTCAAAAGACTGTCACTTAATGTTGAAAACACATTAGAAAGTGCACTCCAACTTAAAATTAATAGGTGCAGTTTAAATACCATAATCCAGATCTGGACTAGGGCAGAGAGAGGGCCAGAACTGAACTACTTTCCCCTCTTTGTGTAAGAAATTTACTAATAAAGCCATCTAATGGATACTAAAGACCATTTTTTAAAGCAACAGAGCACTTTGGAGACAGTTATGCTGCGTCTGACTCTCAGGTTTGCATAACTTTAATCATAATAATGCAATATATTTATACAGCACAAATTTCATACAAAAGTAATGTTCAAATGCTCTTCAAACTACAAGTATGTCCTTCAAACTTGGTGAATACAATCTAGGGCTGCCACTTATTTGCATCTCATCGAATAAGCTTGATACTAGCAAGAGATAACGTCATCAATGTGCTCTACCGTTATTTATTAAAAGTATTTACAGACTTAAGTGATCGTGTCAGTGTAATTGTTTGATTTTTAGTCATCAGAGAGAGAGGAATCACAATCACACTTCTGATAACAGTGAAAATTCACCAAGGAGCCATATACTGTTGCCTGTTTGTAAGCTTTTTAATTATTTCTAAGCCTGTGTCTAAATATAACTTAAGAAGTTCTAGCGACGGTACCTTACTTAGTTTTCCGAATATTAAGCTCAAGGCTACTCTCAGTGAACAGGCCTTTGAGTTTGCCGCACCTAAGTTATGGAATGCTCTGCCAAGATTTATTAGGGAGACCAATTCTATTGACAGTTTTAAGAGAAAGTTGAAGACTTACCTTTACGAAAAGGCATTTCTTACTACTTAGATAATAAGATCATATTTTTAGCTTAGACTATCTCTTAATTTTAGCCATAAGTTTTTTTTTACTCCATATATTATCGTCATTTTATTATTGTTAAAATTGTTATTGGTTGTTTTGTTATTGTTGTTGTTGTTATTATTGTTCTTATTATTAGTAGTAGCATTAGTATGGTGCATTTGAATATCTAACAATAATTACCGGTATTCCATGAGCGCATGTTGGATATGAGATGATAGATAGCCAACGAGGCGAGTAGTGCCGAGTTGGCTTAATCATCTCATATCCAACAAGCGCGAGTGGAATAATTGTTTTATTAAAAACGCCCCCAAAATATAGAAAACTAGACTACAATTAAAACAAAAAGGCCCACAAAATCGCGCATACGTTCGCCATTTTTGTAGATCATGGTATAATGGCTCATATAGCAAATGAGAACTCTCGAATTGCATTATCCAATTTTTATCCAATGATCCAGTTGTTAATAAATTTATATAGATATTTGCGCTTTATAAGCTTTTAAATTATTATTAATAACTACTTAATAACCGAGAGTGAGGTCGTTATGGGAAAATCTCAAACTGAGGCCTTGCAAACACAAGCCGTATAATAAAATAAATTATTATACTGCTGTCAAATTGCACAGGATGCCAGCAAAGTTTTTCTTGTGATCTGCTGCGTGTGTGTGAATGTTATAAAGATAAAACTTTCCTTCATTTGCCAGTTGGCTGGCTTTCCTTTCAGTTTGTAGATTTATGACTCACTGGTTTCACTCAGGCCCATCTGGATTAAGTCAGGAAGTAGTTTTTTCCACAAATCAATGAGCATTGACAATTGCAAAGTGGTGCATAACAAAAGTTACTATTCTTATTCAAGGCTCTCACTATGAAACTTCTCTCTCCAGTACTTCTCCCTTCCTGTTGCATTTCTTGTCTCCCTTCTACAGTCGTCCAGCTGTTTTTCAATTTCCTCCTTCTCTAGCCATCTTATGTTACAATTTCTGCTTATCATTTCTCCTCGTGTAGATTTTCTCTTTTGTCTTTGCCGATCAACACGCATTAGATTGTTGCAGTTTTTACATCGCTCTCCACCGTTTCCTTTGTTTAAAATCAAGCAATCAGTCGAAAAGGCCCTGGTTTCTTCATCGCAAGTATCGTTTATGGAAATGTCTCCGACAGAACACATGTACAAGTTGTGCGGAAGGCTAGTAGCAATTTTTTGCCCTGCAGCTGGTTTGTAGCCTTTACAGAGTTCACAACTATCAAGCAAAGTTAGAACGAGATCTATCTTGAGCTGGAAATCTTTTCCCTTCAGACTGTTGTCGAGGTCAAAATTTAGCACTGATGATAAGTTCTGTTCGGTACCATTGGCACGAATAGTGAATGCATGTTCTCCAGAATCCAACTCTTTAACAATAACCTCAGTTACTGCCCGTTGCTTGTTCAGTAAGAAATTTTCTAGTCTTACGAAGCAGGTTTTCTTGTCCATTTTGGAGACACAAATCCAGTTTTTAGGCAATTCAGTTTCTAGACAACCTTCTCTTCTTCCCAAATGGAGGTAATGGCTCTCGGCATGGTCTCTTGATCCCCTCCGCACAATCGTCACTTTCTCCCCCCAGATATCCTTCACAAGTTTTCCTAAGAGTGAGACATAAGGTGCTATAACATGGTTTCCAGATTGAAAATTCTCCTCAGTCTTGTAATGGTCAACTATTCCTCTGATGGCCGTTGTCGATTCGTGTTTTAACTTGTAATGGGAAATTAGCCAAAGCTTCCATTTCGCATAATTCCCCTCTTCGTGTTTGTTTTCGGGCACAGGTGGGCCTCTTTTTCTTTTTAATGAGTTCTGTGGCGAGTCACTATCGCTCGTCTCCCTCAAAGCAGAGGCTTCAGCTGAGGCTTCCGTTTTTATGGCGGAAGACATCTTAACCACATCCGAAGTGAAGCGCATAATTTCAAACATGTGTGGTAATATGAGAGACCCTGGGAACGAGGTTGACATTATGTCCTCAACCTCGTTCCCAGGGTCCTCTCTCTACTTCGTGTTGTTCGTGAACCTGTGAAAAATTACAGTACAGTGGAACCTCGATTCAACGAAGTCGCTGGGTATGGAAAGCCAAATGGTGCAAAATTCAAGAAACAAAATTGGCCGCACGTTCAACGAATATGTTATCAAGGTCTAGACAGATTTCAATCAAGCTCAACAAAATCAATTCACGTTCAAGCAATTTTCTCTCAAGGTCAAGACATTTAGAATCAAGCTCAACAAAATAACGTCGTTATTTTCAAGAAATTACCTTTCAAGGACAAGAAATATTTGACTCAAGTTCAAGAGTTCACTTTCGTTATTCGTTTCATATCAACCCCAAATTCCCTATCACGTTTCAACAACTTGACCTTTCAAGGTCAAGCCGTGAATGCTGTCAACAACCCAAATACTTTGTCAACAACCATGCCAAGCGCTGTCAACAAATTAGTAAACAGATAGTTCGTATACTGTTCATGAAGTATCTACCGATATTTATTCGGGCTTCGAAGCTTGTATTGAACACAATAAAAACAGGATAAATTTAACACAAACTTAACGCTAAATTACTTACTATATGATTAAAGTTGCTTCGTTGAGTATCATCTTTTACCTTATTCAATTGCTTATTGTTCGCCTCATCCTCGAAGTTCTTACACGATTCTTGATTTTTCCAACAACTGAGTTGTTCGTCTCGGCATCATAGATATATAATTCGTGACCACTACTGTCACCCTTTCCAACGTAAACAATTGACATCTTTGATTCTTTCCAAAACTTTCTTCACAAAGCAGCATTCTTACGTTGTTCACGAGCGACTGAGCACGGGTGTTCAGACCCCCACCCAAAAATTTTTTTTTCAATGTGACCAGGCCGACGGTACTTCATGCAAAGGAGAGAGAGAGAACGCAGCCCGCGGTGAAAGATTCCGTATCATTTTTTGTTTGTTTGTTTTGCTTTATAAGTATAAACCAATTTTATCAAATGTACTAAGAGAAGCTATTCAAGACATTCAAGCCAAGTTTAGTTCAGCGCGCGATTCGTTGCGTGACGTTTTCTATCTCTGCAGATTGTATTTAACAAGCCTGAGCTCTAGGGGACTCTCATAAAGCTGGTAAGAAATTTTGAAAGAAACTCCTAAACTGAAAATGTACCGGAAAAACCCTGTCTTGTAGCCGTGGTTTCAAATCTTTTTTCACCCTTTAGAGGTACAAGTACTGAAACAAATTTAAAAATAAAAGTTGATTTTCAAATATCCGCTGATTTGTTTTTTTTTTTTCCCTAAAAGCTAAAGGTGCCGCAAAAGCTCCCACTACGGACCTTTGGAAGCTGAACACACTAGGCTAAGAGATACTAAAACAGCTTTTTAAACATCTAAAAGGGTCTTAAAAAGTATGACGAGCACCCCATCCTTTTATATGTGGGAGTCTCCACCTCCGGCTCCAAGTAATCAAGACGGCTTGAAGTAATCAGTGTTAACACACTGAAAAAATGTCGGTTTATTTTTTGGGTCTGAGTTTTTCGGGACATCCGTGCTCAGTCGCTCGTGAACAACGTAATCTAAGAATGCTGCTTTGTGAAGAAAGTTTTGGAAAGAATCAAAGATGTCAATTGTTTACGTTGGAAAGGGTGACAGTAGTGGTCACGAATTATATATCTATGATGCCGAGACGAACAACTCAGTTGTTGGAAAAATCAAGAATCGTGTAAGAACTTCGAGGATGAGGCGAACAATAAGCAGTTGAATAAGGTAAAAGATGATACTCAACGAAGCAACTTTAATCATATAGTAAGTAATTTAGCGTTAAGTTTGTGTTAAATTTATCCTGTTTTTATTGTGTTCAATACAAGCTTCGAAGCCCGAATAAATAGGGTTTTGCTAAAAGCAGGCCCGCGGTCCAGCGGCCCGCGGCCCACTGCCCGCCACGGCCCAGTGGCCCGGCGGCCCGAAGGCCCAG
>JAHPZR010021327.1:0-15000 GCA_019787425.1 Platygyra sinensis | reverse complement strand
AAAAAATAACCGTTAAATTGAAGGACACCTAAAACTAACACTTTATAAAGATAGAAAAACATCAAAGAGATGATAATAAACCATAAAGGAACAAGGATGGTTAAGAATGAAGATTGACACAGATTGCAAACAACGAATTTGAAAAATTTAGCTAAGCTTTTCAAACGTGACTGATACCCTTTAAGCAGGCACATCTTGAGTGGATATTTTTTAGTCCTGTGTGTGTCAACTTAATAGCTAGTTATAGTGGATTAGTTTGTCTCACCCTCTTTGGTTCACTCGTATCCTTTTCGTAATACCTACACATCACGTTTCGCCTTTGGGTGATTTACACCAATAGTGCATCTAATTTTCCTTTTGTCATTTATGTTTTCTAAAGTCTTTGGAATCTCGTGGATATGTTAAACATAAGTTTGCATGGAAGCACCATTTCTTCTACCTCACAAATGAAGGTAACTCTTGCTGTCCTTTTTTATATTTCACTAAAGAACTCTAGTTTTGGAATGACTTAAGGTTACATATGGTGAAGAAAAGTATCTAGGGCACAGCTACAGTCAGTGATGCTAAATAATCTATCAGATTAATCGCTATACACAGAGTTATAGCTAAGAAAATAGTCTCATGGCTAAGATTTTCATTGAGCCATTTTCCACAAGAGACCTGGAACAAAATTTTGTCCCTAACCTTTCATGCTCATCATTTTAGTACAGCAATAGTATTATTGGACATGATGCCTATTGACTTTGATATAGGTTTGATATTTCTCTGGTATTTTTCAACAATATTTTTTAATTCTTGGTATTTTTTCAATAGAACTTTAAATTAATGCAACAACTAGAACGCTTTCATTCAAAGCTTGATAGCTAGACACTTACCAGGAGATGGCATACTGTCTCGCATCTAAGGCCCCATTTACATGAGTCCGGACAAATCTTTGCATGGACAAAAACTTGCATGGTTCCACCTTGCGTTTACACGGGACCGGCGGAACTGGACGAATTTATGAACGGCTAAGTGTGCAAGTTTGGAACCTGAAAAAAGCAGGTCGACTTTTTGACCAGCACGGTTCCATATTTGTACGGACTCATGTAAACACCCAAACCGTGCAACTTTTTGCTCACATAGCACGGTGATGCCCTGGAATCAAATGCGGCAGCTGGTCTAAAATTTGCACGGATCCATGTAAACATGCGATCCAGGAACAAAATTCGTCCGTGCAAAAATTTGTCCGGACCCATGTAAACGGGGCCTAAGCCACATCCCCAATTTTTTGGGAAAACTGTAACTAAAAAGGTGCAGCTTCTCCACCAGGGTTTACATTTACAACACGAGAAATTTTTAATGAAGAGTAAATAATATGTGCCAGAGAAGAGACCATTTTGACTTCCAGTTCACCCCAACTCACTTAATTATCTACAGGTACTTAAATTTTCTAATGTTGATAACATTGTCTTTATAAAACTAAAGTTTGAGTTGGTTATATTTTCAGGTATAACATATCTCAGAGATTTCCTACACCTTCCCCCTGAAATTGTTCCTGCCACCCTTCGCCGACAGCCCAGGACAGAGACAGCTAGACCTCGGCCTAAAGGTATGCCCTGAGCTGGACTATCCCTTTAACTTCTGTTACTCATTTATCAAAATGGGATTTCTTAAAAAAATAACTAGAACTGCATCTCAGATGGATCATTCATTTAGTAGTCTACAAGGGTATAACACCCTCCAAGTTAACTTTTTTCCTTAGTGGTCATTTGGCCACTGAATGTTTATTTCTGGTCGCCAGAAAAAACTTTTAGTCGCCAAATATGCAAATTAATTAGTTAATTAATAATAATTAAGTAATAAATATATTTAAAGTAATAATAAGTAATTAAAGTGCTATCCCTGAGCCAATTTTAATACATCTTTAACAACTAAATGATAATGGTTTCAAAATGTAAACACCGATGTCCTCAGCACAATGCACATGGGATGCTATACAGAGTTGCAAGACTATAGGTATAGTGCAAATACCAAAAATCAAATTTTTACTTCGGTATCTTCATGTTAGCTAAGATTTCTCTGACTCAACTCACTTAAAATGTGTACCAGAAGAAACAGACAGTAATAGTAATAGAGACAATAACAGTTTCTTCACACAAACATATAAAGGTAAGGCTGGCCCCTGGAGGCTGGCTGTGAAATCTATGCGCCAAAAAAGTGCGAGTATGTGTGAATTTACCGCCATTTTTCCCGGGAGGAAATTTGATTGACAAAAAATGAAAAAAAAAACCATCGCTTCACAAAACACAAAATACTGTGGATCTTAATTCATATCTACAGAGCAAAAAGATAAGTGTAGATGGCACAGATTATATAATACAGACTGCAGCAACTAGATGATGGAAAGTGTTGGCCAACATAATCACTGGCGGTATTTACTTTCTTGATCAACACTTTAACCCTATTAGTGCCGCGGGCCGATGTGATCGGCCAGCACGTAAACACCTATTCGTGCCAGGGCCAATCACATCGGCCCGTTGTTTTAATAAGTAATTTGATTGGATACGATCATTACAAAAGCTTCCAAGAACCAATCAAAGGTTAGTTTATAAAAAGGAATGATTTCAGAACGATATCGGGTGTTTTTCGGAGCAAAGTTTTAGTGTTTTCGCATGCTGTTCGGCGCTCCGACAATAACCGCATGGCGTGTTGAATTCAACATGGCGTCATGTTGTGCGAGTTCAAACTCGTCAGATGAATCCGGAGCAGAGAGCAGTGATGTTTTTTCAGAAGCAGATATTGCAAGCGAAGATGAAAGTGTAGGATCTGAGGATTCAGATCGGTCGTCAGATGAAGAAATCAGTGCACTTTGGACAAGAGTTTACCCTCCAGAACCAGATGATCGAGTGGAAGACAACTTCAGCGTTCGAAATCCTGGCGTCCAGAACATGCCCGCACGCGATTCATCTCCGGCAAAATATTTTTACTTGTTCCTGACAGCGCAAATACTGGGGAAAATTTTGTCTGAGACTAGAAAATATGCAGGACAGTTCTTCCGAGGAGCTGGAGATACCCTTTCACCGCAGAGCAGAGCTAGGTGCTGGAACAGGTTAGACTTTGGAATAAATCATTTGAAGAAATTTATTGGCCTTTCTTTGTTAATGGGAATAGTGCGAATAAAAGATGTGAAAAGTTACTGGTCTGAGAGGTTTGCCTGCCTCTCAACTCCCTATTTCAGGAACATCATGTCAAGAAATGTGTTCCAGTTAGTGTCAAAATTTCTTCACTGTCATGACAACGAAAGTGAAGATGCCAGACGAAATTCAGAGAGGTATGATCCCCTCCATAAATTTCGCTTGCTGTTAAATGGTCTAAATGATGCGTGCAAGCGATATTTCATTCCAGATCGTTTGATTTCTATGGATGAAAGTTTGATTGGAATGAAAAACCGCACTGAACTGATGCAATACATTCCAAACAAGCATCACCACAAATGGGGAGTGAAGCTATACTCATTGACTGACTCGGTAACTGGATTTCCACTTCACACTATGGTATACTGCGGGAAGAAACGTTCACAGCCATCTTCTGAATTTGGGCACTCTTATGACGTGGTGAAGGAACTGATGACTGAAGCAGGGTTGCTCAACAAAGGCTATCATCTCTTTGTTGACAATTTTTATACCAGCCCCACCCTTGCACAGTATCTCCACTCCAAGAAGACTCTACTGACTGGGACACTTCGTTCAAACAGAAAGGGAGTTCCTCAAATGTTAAAGGCAGCAAAGCCAAAAGAACAGGAATGTATGTATTTTAGGAAAGGGCCAATTCTTGCCCTTTCATGGCGAGAAAAGAAATCTCAGAAGAATCCATGTTTAATGTTAACCACGGGGATCCCAGCAGGGATGATGGATCATCGAAGGCGGGATGGCACGGTCAAGCAACTCCCCCATCCTGTGTCTATGTACAATAAACATATGGGTGGTGTGGATTTGCTTGATCAGATGGTGGATCATGTGGCTGCTGAGAGAGCTTTTCACAAGTTCTGGAAAAAGTGTCTTTTTGCCCTACTTGACAGAATGGAATTCTGTGCATATGTCCTTTACGTCAAAAATACTTCGGCCACAAGAAAACTCGCTCGCATACCATTTATGTGTACACTCATAGAGGAACTCTGTGGCCAGGAGTTGGATCTTGGACCCCATCGGCCCCTGGTTCCACAAGGTCACCAAATTGAAAAACTGCCTAACAGAAAGGAGAAGGACTGTGTCGTTTGCTCCAACAGAGCTGTTGTGGGTGGAAGAAGGAGATCCAAAACCCAGTGCATGGGGTGTGGGGTGGGGGTACATTTAGACTGTTTTGACCTTTTAGACCACAACACAAAGAAAAGAAAACAAATTTGAAACAAAGAACTTCTATCAATATATATTTATACATCATTAGTTCATCATCACACTGAATTTTGATTTGCATTACTCAGCATTCAGGTAAACAAGAAACTGTAGCGTAATGGCTACGTATATACAGTGTTTTGTTTTCGAATTGTGGAATGGTGTTTTGTTTTCAGTGGGGTTGACAACGAAAAGAAGAAAGAGAAACAAAGAAAAAACTGTTTTACCATAGAATTTGATCATGGGATTGTAAACAGCTTATAAAATTTTAACTTTTTGAGACTTCAGTGAATTTTACCCTTAAAGGGTGAAGTGCAACATGTGAAACAAGTGTTTCCTTTTTGCACGGATTAAATTATTGCAAGTGCATTTTCATACTTTTTCAAAGATATATGAGAGACAGTTTCAATTGATGTAATTTTTCTCTTTGAAAGTAAGGTTTAAGCAAGACTATGTATCTTTAAAGTACAAAATTAGTTTTTGGATTGCACAATCTTTGGGAATTTGATGCATCCGTTTCCATGGCAACCAGATTGACAGCTTCACAAGTGCTTAAATATGAAAAGCAACTCTGTAAGAAATAAAATGATGGTTAGCTTGTTGAAATTGGTCTTATAGTTTTTATTTTACGGGTCTTTTAGTAACGCAGGGTATTTTGGCCAATTTTTGGCTGGCATTACTGAGGTACCCCCCTCAAAATCGTGGCACAAATAGGGTTAAGTAAACTTTTATTTTTGCTCGAATGTTGAAAGAGTTCTTGAATGACAAAAACGAAAACTTTAGCTAGATTAACCATAGGCTTTTGTACATTATGCTAGCGTTTTTTCGAGCATTTAGTGAGGCAGAAGCATTGAGCATCATTCGAGCATTTTAGTGGCTTTTTCCGGAAAATTAATATTTTTTCACAGAATTTAGAAATAAAAATTATTTTTCACGAGAAAATGAAGACTAACTTAACCTCTTCACTTAAGTAGCACAGAAAGGTGAAAAAGGATTAACAGAACAACAGATCATTTCGAGAATTATCTTCTGGTGGATTAAAACTTTTACATAGGTTGTTGTTAACCTGTTGTACTAAGTATACGTTTTTGTTAAGCACTCTGAACTATTATTCTGAAAATTTAAAACCCCCATGTATGAGCATTAACCGAGCATTTTAGTGACATTTTTGGGGGGAAACTGAGCATTTTAGTGGAAAAAATGGAGCATTAAGGTGGAGCATTTTAGTGGGGAAATAAAAGCATGATGTACAAAAGCCTAATTAACGACAACAGAAGTGTTCACGCTTGAATTGTTTTTAGTAATATTACAAACAATTCAAGCGTTAAAGCATGCGAATTGAATGAGAAATATAATAAGCTTGAATATTGTTTCGTGTCAATGAAAACTGTGTTATTTTACAAGACATAAAACACATCCAGGTTCTAAGTTGATCTGACAATAATTATATCTTTACAATTACGAAGTCGCTTTCCATTGCAGTATTTATCATTTATGTTTATGGCACAATTTAAATAAGGCAAATGTTCGCACTATTATGCCACTTGGCAGTTTTGCTGCGCTTTGGATGGAAGTGTTTTTGCTTCCGCTGTTACAAGATGTACTTCTCAAAATTAATACACTGTAGATCCGGTCACTGTTGGCCTTCCAAATTTCCAATCAATTTCAAAGCTTTAACACTTTCTCGTCTGTTTTTTTGATTGCGTGCATAGGCCGTTCCGAAATTCAACAGGGGACTGGGGCGAGTTTTAAATTTTAACCAATCGATAAACTGACACCACCACATGAAAGATCATGTCAAGATTGATCATTTGACCAAGTATGATGCTTTTAAGGTGAGCAGAGACCAAGTTATGGACCTTGAAATATGGCTCAAAATCCATACAAACGTCTCTAATTTTGAGACAGCGTCCCCCAAAACCATACAAACTCTTAAATTTTTCATGATTTCCGTGATTCTCTTTAAAATGGTCAAACATAGTGATTTCCATCCCAGCTTCTTTCAAATAGTAGGTGCATGACGGGATTTTACAGCTGTCACAAAACTGATGAAAAATTTTAAGAGTTTGTATGGTTTTGGGGGACGCTATCTCAAAATTAGAGGCGTTTGTATGGGTTTTGAGCCATATTTGAAGGTCCATAACTTGGTCTCTGTTCACCCTAAAAACATCATACTTGGTCAAATGATCAATCTCGACATGATCTTTCATGTGGTGGTGTCAGTTTATCGATTGGTTAAAATTTGAAACTCGCCCCAGTCCCCTGTTGAATTTCGGAACGGCCTATTGTCTCACGTTCACAGGTAAAATTGTCACGTCCTAATGTTCACTCAAGTGGAACGAAGTCTGTCGCATACGAAATTAGCATACTGTAAATTTGTTCTTTCTCGTGATGCCTCGTTGGATTCTTGGAATTTAACGGTTGAAACTTTATTCTATTTTTGTCTCAGTTTCAGTAGATTAAAATGGCAAATGAAGTTAAATTTAACAAGTGAATTCATAACGCTCACAGCATTTTTTAAGGGGTCCGGATTTTTATCACATTGATTTTAGTCGCCGGGCTGGCGACTTCCGCTTCAAGTTAGTCGCCAGCTTCAAAATTCTAGTCGCCATGGTGACTAAAATATTCGCAACTTGGAGGGTTGGTATTGTTACATTTTAGGCTTCCAGGCCAAGGTTTGAAGTCTTCTAAGATCTGGGACTGTTTTTTTTCCTTTTCCTCTTGTTTCCGCAATCTACTTTCAGTTTTCACCAGTCATGTGATCAAAACTAAAAATTGTAACCATTTAATAAATAAAGTCAAGAATATGGGATATGGTAAATGATTGATGTTTAAACAACCTCGCCAAGAATCAGGTCTCTGCTGTTTTTTTATTCGCATGTTACTCACAGAAGTGTGTCTTCCAAACTGTTAATTTTCGAATATGACTATGTCAGATGAAAACCAAGAATATTAATATTTTAAACATTGCCCTCCTCATCTTATGTATGTTCAGGTCCAGATCAACCTCGTGGCCCTCCCTCTGGAGACTCGGCTGATCGTGAGGCTTACAGACGTGGACCTGCACCAGGCATGGAGCCTAAAGGTGGAGCAGGATCAGACTTCAGACCTGAATTTGTAAGTTTTACACTTGTTGATCTATGACAATACTCTGGAAGATTCACAATATTAAATGTGTTTGTGCTGGTCATTGAAATGAAATTTAGCCACACTTAAAGTAACTAGTGATTTAAACTGGAAATTAATATAGGTAATCATATGGTTTTAAGTTCAATTTGGAATTGATTTGCACAAGTGAGTTTTTCAAGTGAGTGCAAATTAATTTCAAATTGAACAAGAAGAACCGTATGATTACTTATTAAAAATACAAACATGAAAAAATTCGCGCAGAAAAAGTGCCAGAAGATGTTTCTTGAAGGCATTTTTTTTTTCGCATTCGATAAAACTTTTTTCAGAGTTTCTGTACAAAATTTTTGTCATCGCTTTCCATGAGATCATTGGCCTACATATTTTCTCATTGTCTTTCTGCAAATCCTAATCGAGAATTATGATGTGTAATTTGCACTGGTGTTACACTTTTTGCACTGGTGTTACATTTGAACTGCACTGCTCTCAGCCAATCAGAATCGAGTAATTTTTTCATGTGTATTATTAATGGTTATACACTCATTGGCAGGATAGTAGCAGAAGCACTACATTACTGAAAGTTGAAATAACAAGAAGTAAAGACATGGCTCTAATCAGTCTGACGTTTATATGTAAAAAGAATACATTTTTATCTTTGTTTAGCAATTTTATTTAATTTACCATCTACCAGAGTGTGTATATTCAGTGAAACACAGCTTGCTGTTCTGTGCAATTTCTTTTAGTTAATTTGGTTTATTTTGTTGTTTGTGTTCTGCAGAGAGCTGGTTTTGGTCGTGGTCGTGGCGGTGGTGGTGGTGGTGGTGGAGGCGGCAGTGGAGGTGGATTTGGAGCTCCCCCTTCACAGTAAACCATATCATTGTTGATAGCATGAAAAATAAACGCTAGTGAAATCAATCTTTGCTGTAGTCATCATTTCTTGAAAAAACATTCAACCACTAAATGAGTAGCCTGGGCATATCTGGGTCACAAGTGCAAACAAACTTTCTGGTTACTTCATTGAGCGTTTGCTATCTTATCAATCATCAAACAGAATATCTTAGTTGAACAGAACACAATTGACCATATTCCCATACACTGAAAAGAAACTTGGAAACACATGTAGCAGTGTAGTGTAGTACAAACTTAGAGTTATTTACTTAATTGTAGTTAAATATTGTCTCAAGTGTTAAAAACATCTTCTAATTGAATCTAAAACTAACAAGTTAATGGAGAAGTGTATTTGTGGTAATTTAGATCAGAGATCCAAACATTTCACAGCCATGCTAACAGCGTAAAATGTTAAGGTTTTACAGGTTGGGATTTCAGAATGTGGCAGTTGGCTGTGTTGCTGAGGTGACCAGATTAACAGGGTTTTCTTGTAGGAAAATGTAAGGGGATTTTGTTGAGACGAAACAGACTGACTATGATAATGAGATGACTGTAAGGCAGGTGTTTACTGTTACCAAAGCAAGGGAACACATTTTGCTCCTGACCTCCATGCAGCAATCCTGTGTACTGCCACCCCTCCCCTAAAAAAATGGAGAGGAAGGTCTTTCTGATTTTTTTGGAGGGAGGGGCAACTGTACACAGGCACATGCAGCTACAAAACCATTGATTAGACTGGTAATGTTTGATAGCAAGTAAAACACCTATGCTTCATAAATTATTTTTATTTGAAGTCTAACTTGTTTTCTTTGGAACTAATCTATAAATGTTATAATTATTCACACTGCTATTTCTTAATAATCTCTTGAGCCTGTATCAAATTGTTATAAAGTTCTGCGCAACGCAAAGCACTAACCAGGAATAAGGTGCTCTTAATCTTGTTTGTTCAATGCCAAGTTAAAGCTTAAGGTGAAATGACAAAATTTTTGGTAGCAGGTTAGATGAGGAGGAGCACTCAGTTGGTAACTTTATTGTGTCAAAATTCTTCTAGCTGACCACAAATGGTCTACTAATCAGAGACACTTAAAATAGCCTGCGAACAGGCTCCCAGCGAGGTCGGAAAAAAAAATTTGGCGAGCGAGTGGGAGTCGGAGCGTCATGACCAGACCGCTCTCGGCTTGTCCCGCTCGCCTTAGTAAGCCCTAGACTACACTCGGCTATCTCACCCTAAACAACCGAACCGGGAGCCTGTTCGCAGGCTACACTTAAAATTACACTAAAATCTAAAATCACACTGAAATATTTAATTCAGGAACTATTTAATGTTTTCACTATATAACTATAGATAAAACTTCAAGTCAAGAGTTCCTTAGACACTGTTCACTTATTTGGCTACACTTATGTTTTGAAAACATTTTAAAATTGAACTCTATAAAGCACTTTGTCAAACTTCATGTGTTTGATGCAAAATCACCTCACATTATTTTGATACTCAGTTGGTCAGGTTTTTTTGAAAACATGTTCAAAAAATTATATCCACCTAATATACCGGTAGTATTCTTTGTAATCTGTACTATCCAGTCTGAATTCAATAGTATATAACTTTCTAGAAAACCTAGCAGGAATTAAACCTGAAATTATCAACAGAAATCTTTCTCCTTACAATATATATAGTTTTGTCAAGTTAACAGGTAATTAAAACAGACTATCCTTACTAAACATAAAGGAAGGATTCTGTTCAGCAAGGACAATTTAAACTTTCAATTTGAATGGTCTCACAATAACACACTTTAGTCTAAAAATATATAACAATAGCCTTCGTGCTTTGTTGTGTAACCTAAATGCCATAAGGCACCCTGCAAGCAGAGCCTTTTCATACTGCACAGCATGTGCTTTGTAGCTGTAGGGTGTCAGAAAGGTTGACCTCGACCTGCATACCAGGCTGTGTCATGGTTGGAAGAAAAACAAACCCTATTTTTAAATTTTCAAAAAATCTTGCCCTATTTATCTTCTATTTCTGGTTGAGAAGAGAGAGTAAGGAGTAACTTAGAAAAGAATGGCAATTAGGAAGAAAAGCATCTTTGAAATTGGGGTGTGGATGTAATCAAACACACAAAAAAAAGTTTAACCACATTTCCTAGGCTCGATTACCAGTCGCGTGTTTGGGAAAGAAGCCCATGCTCCAGCCATCTCTTCTCGGGGAGGAACGTAGCCCAGACTCGAGAAAGCAGTGGAAATCGAGCCTACACATTTCCAAACATTGAGAAAACTTCAAAATGTTTGGAAAATGCAGTCAACATTGTCTTGAGTGTTAAATGCTAATTAAGATCACACATACCAACACTGTCATGATCATGATTTAATAAATTATTCATGGTTTGAGAAATTTATAGAACGATCAAATTTTGGGAAGAAAAAAGGAGCATGACTAGATAATGTTCCTGTTTATCTATTAATACAAAAATATAATTTAGACTACCTAGATACAATTTGTTTTGTTCTTTGTTTCAATTATAAAGCTTTTAAAAATTTGGTTTGTTTTTGCAGTTACTATGTCTAACACAGAGATCCAATTTCAAATGAAGATATTAGCTTTTTGATACCTAGTAAAATCAGGTTTCTTTATTTGATTAAACTCCTTAGTTGTCCATTTTCTGGTCATCACTCCCACAGCAAAACAATTTACTTCAGTATCCTGATAAAAAAATTTCTAAAGATAATCCAAGGACTTGTAAAGATTTGCTGTCAATGACATGCAACTTCTGAAAACATGGGTAAAGGTAAAGAATCCGATCCCACCGACGCGTCGGCCAACACGTCGGCCAACGCGTCGGCCGACACACCACCGACACACTACCGACACGTCGGCCGACACACTACCGACACGTCGGCCGACACACTACCGACGCATTCATCGAAAAACTTACCTTTCCTAACTCTTATTTTGTTACGTCTTTCAGTTGGAAGCAAGAACAACGTCATAAGAAAGGACGAAAACGTGAAAGCTAAACAGCCGCCATTTTGAAAATGAAACACTAGTACCTAGGTCTTCTCTTTTTTTTCAAGGGTCGGTTACCAAAGGGGAGTCGGCCGACAAAGTTAATCACATGTTTATTTATTTTCCTCACACTTTTCGGAAATTAAAACTCTTAATTGATCGTTTTTGCTTTTTTTTCACCAAAGGCAGTCGCCCGACATATTGATCACATGTTTATTTATGTTAAAACTCTTTATTTGATCACATGTTTATTTATGTTAAAACTCTTTATTGATCATTGACTTTTCAATATGTGGTGGCTCCTAAAGGAGCCGTTTTTTTTTTTTTTTTTTTTGCAGTTTTACTGCTGTGGAAACTGTTCAGCGATGTCTTCCAGCAACTGCTCGAATGCTCGGTCTTTCCCAAAGTTCCGGAACCAGGTGAACTCATCTAAGTAGCTGGGTATGTATTCATACAGGGTACCGCACATCCACTTCAACTTCTTCTTGACCAAAGCCCACACGCCTTCGATGGTATTGGTGTGTGCACCACTGTCGGGGTCAACAAAGTTCTTAGAGTGATTCACCGATAGATGGATGTATCCTAGCTGGTTGAGTGGTATGTACGGAGTGAATTGATCTGAATAGATGACAGTTCCAGGTCGGATGTGCGTTGTGATAAGACGATGAACAAGTGTCTTTCTAGTTCGGTCTGGAACACGGAAGAGCAGCACTTTCTGTGATCCTCGCTCCACTACTCCAAACACCCACGGACCTTCCGAGACTCTCCCTCTCTTATACTTTCTCTTCGCACCAAACTTGGACTCGTCAATTTCCACGGTCTTTCCTAAGCCTCCAAGCTTAATGCCAGCATTCAGGACTTTGTTGGAACAGAGGAACATCAGATGCAGCCAGGTACTTAACGGGATATTAGATCCCTCGAAGAAGGAGCCTGATCTTATTGAAAGCCACGTTCTACATCGCTTATTTGTACAGCGCCACATGTATCCGTCTTTCACCCGTGTTGTCTCTGTTAGTTCCATATTAGAACCACATCGAGAACACTGCTGACAGCTTGCTAAAAGCTTCTGACTTACGAAGAAATTAAAGACATTCTGGAAACTTCCCAGTATAACAAAAAGATCACGGAACTCCATGTTTTATAAAGTCGTGATCTAATGCTAGAGGATAAGAGGCTGAGCCAAATTATAAATCCGTTTGTCGGCAGTTACAACAAAAAAACCAGCAACTTGGCAAAGCCTACCAGCATCTTAAGGCCAAGTTCGACGAGCTAGAAGGCAATTGCCAGGAGAGGGAGGAAGAGCTAGCTCAGGCTCAACAGGACGCCGACGAGATGGCAGACTTGGTCCGACAGAACGAACAGCGTCTCCAGGCCTGCAGAGAGCAGTTGAAGGAAAAAGATGAGCGCATTGAGGCCCTGGAGCAGCAGCTACGAGCCTTGCAGAACTCTACAGCACCGTCAGCTGCAAATAGCCATGAAGCTGCTGCGAAGGTCGACCGGAATGACCTTGCGGAGATCCATCGACGCTATGCTGCTGTGCTCTCAACCCTAAATGAGAGGAAATGCAGCCTCAATAACGCCTACCGACTCGCGGGCACAGCACGCAGCACGATTAGGGACTTCATCGGCATAGCGGAGCTGAGAATCGTCAACGAAGTCACATATCAAAGCACCCTGGAACGGCTGGGAGACCCGAAACTTTCGGTGAAAATGATCGAGCGGGAGTGCCGAAGACAGCTGGGTGATCTGTTGCCGTTAGTGAAACGATTTCGCGCCGCGAAGAGGCTGTTACCACTGGCGTTGGAGGATGCCTTCTATTCCTAGAGGGCTCTGCCAACAAAAAACAAACGGCTCCTTTAGGAGCCAACAAGTTTGAAAAAGTCAATGACCAATTCAATAAAGTATTTAATTAAGTTTGATAAAATGAATAAAGATAAAGTCGACGAGTTGGCCAACAGTCGGCCGACGAGTTGACCGACAGTCGGCCGACACGTTGGCCGACGAGTTTGTTGAGATGAAAACTGGGTTCTAATAACACTTGAGATGAAAGCTGGGTTCTAATAACTTTTGTCGTAATGGGAACTGGGTTCTAAGAGGACGAAAAAACAAGATGGCGGTTAAAAGTAAATTTCTTATTTTCATATCGTATTGAAAGTTTCTGTCGAAGACGTTGCAGTTCAGTTTGGAAAGGGTACGTATAGCATTGCAATATTCCAATAAGGCCCAAATGAGTCACCGACACGCCGCCGACGCACCGCCGACGCACCACCGACGCATCTTTTTCGTTTCAAGTTTAAAAAGTGACCGACGCGTCGGCCGACTGTCGACCGACTGTCGGCCGACTGTCGGCCGACTGTTGACCGACTGTCGGCCGACAGTCGGCCGACAGTCGGCCGACGCGTTGGCCGACGTGTTGGCCGACGCGTCGGTGGGATCAGATTCTTTACCTTTACCAAAACATGCATGGCATTTGCTATATTTCACTTGATCCTATGTGATTACTAAGGGTATGTTCACTCACACTTGGTGCCCAAACATGCACAATTCTTGCTGGTCACTAAGTGAACACACGTTTTTTCCAAGTACCTAGACCAGAATGTGGGCAAGTGCTGGTGCCTGGGCAGTATTTGGTACTTGGAGTATGCAGTGTCTAGACACTACATAATTTCCTTCCTGGGCACCGAGTGTGAACACAGCCTAAGACTAGAATATTATAATTGTAAATTTATCATCACTACAAGCATTCCGGTGAGTTTTATGTTACACCACTGATTCTCTTCAGGACATAAACCATGCCTACATTGTCCACTGATACAAACGTCTTGAAATCTGGTGAGACATGAATGCTTTTTGCTTGGACACCCTTCAGGTTAAATTGTTGGCACAATGTGCCATCTCTTTTCCACCACTGTAGCAACAGAAAAAAGGCACTAACATTACTTTTTATGATCAGGGATCAAATAGAGAGTTTTACAATCTGTATCAGTTCATCACCTAGCTTACAACTGTTAGACCACCAAATATTTCTTTAATTTGTTAAATTAAATCATCAGCTAATAGATGCTATGTTGACATTCTATTAATTCCCAAACTGGGATTGAAACAAATTGATAATATTTGTCAACACAACCCCACCCCTCCCTGCTACCAACCTCCCCTTCTCCAACCCTACCCCAAACTCAACAAAGGGGTTTAATTCACCATAGGATTACCCAAGTTGATCTAATGTCCTTAACTTCCAAGGATGTCAGAAACTGTAAAATAAGGTATACAGTATGTACCTTAATGTTGTTACTGACTGACACCAGCATGTCACTGTCGCTTGAGAACCAGCAGCTCGCAACCCAGCCATCATGTTTATTACAGACTGCAAGTTCTCTTCCATCAGTCATGTTCCACACCTAAAGTAAAAATTGCAGCTAAATTATGTTTACTAATATTCACCATTTTCAAACTTCAAAACAGGTGCTTGAATTAATATCACAGTCCTATAAGTCCAAGCAATACTCACTCGCACTGTTCCATCATCACAGCCAGTACAGATAAATTTATTGTCTTGCGAGAATGATGCAGATCTCACAACATCAGGGTGAGGCCCAAGGGAGTAACAAAGATCCC
>JAHPZR010021326.1:30000-55844 GCA_019787425.1 Platygyra sinensis | reverse complement strand
TTTAGTTGGGCCGGTTCTACAATTCCAGTCGAAGAAGCTTTTCAAGAATTTAAATTATTCTAGAATTTCGTAAAACGTCAATCGTCAATTTGTCAGCTCACCAGTGTTTTTAACCGCAAAACAACAAGTTTAGGCGCCTTGTAATTGTAGAACTGGGCAAACACTTATCTGGACTTATCTAGTCGTACCAGAATCAAGGTTTTTTTATCGCCCGCGATGACACCGTACAACCGATGCCGACAAAATCCTATAGGAAAATTAACTTCACTGAAATCAAATAATTACTTTCTGACTTTTTGTACGAAACATGACTGCCAGCTAGTGTGCTCTTTTGGGAGTAAACGAACAATGAAGTATTAAAATTGAGCTGAAGTAAACGAATGTGGAAATATGTTCCGAGTGCCGCTCAAAGTAGGAACCAAATTCAACTTACACATGTTGCGAAATCGACCAGTTAGTTATACAAGAGTTAACTTTTTTTCACATTTTCAATAATTTTCAACAAAGCGGGTTTCTTTCATCCGTGGAACCACCGTCAATGTATATAGATTGATTGTGTAATCACAGACCGACGAGATGGGCAGAAGTCTTTTGTTTTTCTGAGGGACTTAGCTGGCACAAACCAAGATCGTCAAGGCACGTATGGCAACCAAAAAATACCCCGAACCATTTCTCGTATGAAAATTGTTTAATATACGCGGTTTTCTAAAACACTTCATTTCAATTCACATTACATTCTACTTGATTGGCCCACTGCTTTGTTTTGAATCGTATCACGTGGATAACAGCTCAATATTTTGGCGCCTCAAATTGCTAGTGGCATTTGTAAAACGACTGAAGATGAAGAGCACCTTTGGACATGTCCACTATACAGGTTACGATCACGGAAAGTGATCGTAACCTGGATGATAGTGGAATTGAGCGGATTTCGGAAACATTATCCTGGAACTTAATGTTATAAATTCCTATGTGTTCGCGGACAGAAGCTAGGATACGAGGGAGCAAAATAACACTCTGAACAGTGTTAGAGTCTGTTCTGAGCGGTGGAAGAAATCTTTACAACGGAAGGGAGTTGAGTGAATGATTTTTTCATCATTAAAATATTATAGTTACATCGCGAGGAGTGAAAGCAATGCTTGCAACGATAAGTTTCCCGTGACTAAGTGTTATTGCTACATGAAGGCTTACTCGCAACTTGAATGAATAAAATGTAAAATGACCTGCGTTGAGACGACAAGATATTAAGTTAACAAAACTGCCGCTCGCCTTACCTGTTCTTGCGATCTCTCCTGATCTCTGTCACTTGCGCGCCGCTTTAGAAGACTGCAAAATGACAGCATTTGAATTATATGGCGCCCGCCACTTTGCTAAGTTGAATTGTCGAGGACTAAAGTAAATTTGCAACTCTTTTTTTTTCATTAACTCCTTGACTAACATCAAACAACCGTAATGTAGATATAATACTTACCGAGCCGCTTTCTTTGGAACAGCAGAATCCCGAGCAGAACGTAAAACTAGGACAGCTAACTGCCACTCCATCCAACCAGTCTAAATGGTCCTAACGGCCAACGAACTGCCGCCCGGATTGTTTAAAACTTTCAACGCTTAAGATATTGCTGATCTGTTTTGACTCCAAAATGACAGCACAGCTGACAGCAAAGACAACACTTAACTTCACAGCACACCTTTGTTTGCCAACAAAAATCATCATCACTCTAACAAGATTCATTAATTTACACACGCCTCCGGGCCAATGAATCCCAGAATGCATTGTAAAGCTCACCAGCCAGAAAATTCAAATTTTTTCCCCAGCTAGAAACTACATTTTCATAACTTTTACCCAGCAAGTTTTGTGTGCAGGAAAATTCCAGCAAGGAAAACACCTTTTTAACTAAGTTCCCAGCCAGCTGAATTTAGACCGAGGAGCGGATAATTTGAGGAGCGGTTCCGCTGAGTACTCCTGATGAAGCGAATCGATGAAGCGAATCGAGAAGCCATTCTTACTTCGCTATCCGTGAACTTGACATTGCTGACCGTGAACTTGACATTGCTCTTGGAAATCATGCATTGCGCGCGCAACCTACAGATTATACACTAATCTGTACCTACAGATTAGTGAATAATCTGTAGGTTGCGCTGTTTCCCAGAATTAACTGTAGGCTTTAGCCAATGAGAAGACAGATGGTGACTACAATGTATAATAATCGAAATAATCATAATCCAAAGCTTTACATGATTTCATTTAAACATCGCCGAGATATTCGACGTAAAAAAATGGTCCTTTTTCTTCGCCTTACAAACGGATCGGTTCGTGGACTTTGTGATGTCATAATTGGTGAGCTTCCTGTTCAGAACAGAGAGCAAACACAGCGAACATGGTCGAACATGGGTGTTTTTATTGTAGCAGTCGTTCAAAATCTATGGAATGAGCCTCCCTTACTCCCTTTAGAAGATGAAAAATGGTGTAGGGATATCTCACGGTTAAAACGAGGATACTATTGATAGAAGAAGGGATTTTAATCGCCTGCTCGAATCATATAGCTACATCTCGTCTTCTTCCTGTGAGCAAACTTTTCAGAAGAAACCTCTTGAAGCAATGTGTTTCGTAATGGCTTAGCTGGGTTTCAAGTTCAATCCCAAAAACAAAAACAGAGAAGCTATTCCAAATGTCGTAATTGTAAAGCCATCTATTGACGACGAACACCCTACGAACAAACGCTCTACAAGCAAGGAATGCTGTTGTTCGACAGCCACATTGTGACGAACAGAGAGCGAGGTAAAGTCGCTGTATATAAAAGCTATTGCTGTGTTTTCTTATATCAAGTTTGAATTTTAGATGCTTAATGTAATTTTTTAAACTCTGTCTAGTGGAAATAAAACAGTAGCGGTTGGATGATTCTGTAAAACGATTTCACGCCATTGTGATTTGTTATTGAGATTTAAAGCTTAAGATCTAATTTAAGAAAAGCCTAAATAAATCATCTTTAATTACCGATTTTCAGGACTAACATTGTCATTTAATAGTTTAACAAAATAAAAAAAATATTTTTTCAAGAGTATTTTGGATTTTTTCGTTTCTAGTCCAGCTGTTAGTCGTAATTTGCTGCGATGAAGTAATTGCTTACGGAGGAGACTGCCATGTTAAGGAAGAAGGGAGTGGTTACTAGCCTGGAGGGAGTTAACCTTACCTGAAGCATTATTTTTCTTGTTAAAAATGTTTTTCACCTTTACTGCTTGGTGTAGTTTGAGATTTCTACAGCTCAAAACTGAAGGGCAAACAATACAAATAGATTATCTAGCCAAAAAGTTACAAAACTGATATAAGTATTCTCGCTAACCCTTGGTTAGGTTAATCGGGCTTTGAACAACCCAGCCCTGAAGGAGACTACTCTAGAAGTGGCTCAAGCTTTTATTGACCCCTGAGAGATGCAATCCTCCCTGGGCCATCCTAAAACAGACCTACAAATAAAAGCTAAAAATGGTACCCAGTGCTTTTATCTAGGATTTCATACCTGATATTGATAGGCCCATTTATGACTGTATATTTTTAAACTCTCACTTGTAACCCTAAGTGATACTTTGTTGGGTCAAGACAAGGCATTTCACCTTGAATACCTTAAATCAGGGTGTAAGGTTTTTATTCAACTCTCTAGATCCTAAGTGATTTTACAATACACGTGTCTGCCTTGCATACGGCGGCTGAGCCCGCAGTATGTGCGGCAGTCAAAACTTAGCTGTCCTCCCGAAACGACACTATAATGGTCTTTTTCTTCACTGCTAGTTAAAATAAAGACAATGCTAAAGTTGCTTTGGCATCTTTTAATAATTAACTAGAGAATATCAGGTTTAATTTGACAACAAACAGCACATTTTGTTCAAAATAAGACAACCATTGTCCTACATGGCAACGCTCGACGAACTACTACTTTTTGGCGCCAAATTGGAGAGACAAGATGTTTCATATTTTTCACTTTTTGCAATGTGTCATGGTTTTGGAATTGTAAATTCCCTTTCATGAGTATTTAATGCAACTTCCAATGAGAAACGTTGCTTAAGTTCAATGCCTTTCCTCTCAACTTACATTGTCGTGAGGACAGTAAAGTTCTTCCCGCCTGCTGAATTCTGATTGGTCAATTCAAATTTCCCGCGCGCCAGCCGTATGCAAGGTGTCGATTCAAGTGAATATGATACCTTAACACGTGACATGTTAATCAATAACCACACATCCCCCTTTCTAGACGAAACTATTGTATTATTATAAGGCTAAAGTTCTGCCCCTTGAAATGGGAAATCTGGCGAATCAAAAATAATCTTATCTCTCAAAGAAAATCAACAGTCACTATCCGGTTAAACAAATAAATAGATCGAAACAGGTCAGTCTCTCTAAACGGTTACACAGCGAGTCCAAGTTTACAAATCGAGTCGGGTAGGTGGAACGACAGTTCTACCCGAACGAGTCTTAACCACAGTACAGGGAGTGTTAATGCCTTGTGTGGATCCAGTCTCCATTGTTGGCTGGACATTTCCAACTGGGAGGGACTTTGCAGTTTCTTCGATCTCCTCTTTCGGGTTTGGGATCAGGTGTCGTCTATTCCTACGTAGAAGGGACTACTCTGTTTGACCACGTATGACCTGGGCTGAGGAGATTTTTGAATCACCACTGCTGGGAAATTCTTGTCTGGTATCCACACTTTGTCACCTGGATTTAGTTCAGGAAGTACTGATGTTCGATGGCGTTTATTGTAATCTTCAGCTTGTCGAAGTTTGTGAGCTCTCTCAGTCTTCTGCAGCTGTTCCTAGTCAGGCAGCTTGGGTGTTAATTTCTCAGGTGGTAGTGGGAGTGTTGAGCGCAGCGTTCTTCCCATCAGTTGCTCAGCTAGGGTGTAACCATTCTCAAGTGGGGTAGTCATTCTGGTCTTTCTGGCAACGAAATTGGGCTTTCTGGTCTTTCTGGCAGAAGAGTCGGTATCATGGCTCTGCATGGTTTTTCCTGTGTTCGCAACAGGTCGGGCGTGTTGTGACCATGTCTTCTATCTGTTTGCTAAGACCAGGCCACCAAACTGACTCACGGGCTCTTTCGCGACATTTGCGGATTCCTTGGTGACCTGCGTGGATTTTATCCAATGTGTCCAAACGAAGGGATGAAGGAGTGATAAGTCTTGAGTCTTTATCAGGAGACCTCTCTGGAACGTAATAGAAGCTCGTTCTGGTCAAAATGTATTAAGTGCTGAGTTCAGCTTTGACTTGTCAGGCCATCCTTCAGTGCTGAATTCCTGTAGTTTTCGGCACACTTCATCATCTTGCTGGTGGAGTCGTATCTCTTCTAACCTTCGCTCAGTAGCTGGTAAGCCTTCTAGGATGTTAGCCACGTACAAATTTAGGTCCGTTTTTGTAGGCGACTTTCTCAGTGGTGCTCTTGAAAATGTATCCGCAATGACTGAGTCCTTTCCTGGGATGTGGCGGATGTTGAATGAGTACTTCATTAATCTCATTGGAAATCTCTGGATTCTAGGAGGAAGTTCATCCAGGTTTTTCGATCCAAACAGCGGCACCAACGGTTTGTGGTCTGTCTCTATGAGGATGTCCTTTCCAGGATGTAGTCGTTAAATTTCTCACACGCCCAAGTTGTCGCAAGTGCTTCTTTCTCAATCTGGGCATATCTCTGCTCGGTACTAGTCATGGATCTTGACGCATAGGCTACTGGTTTCCTTGCTCCATCTTCTTGTTTTTGTAGGAGCACTGCGCCAAGTCCATAAGATGAGGCATCCGCGGACAGCATTGTTTTCTTGGCAGGATCATAGTGCGCAAGGACAGGGTTGAAGTTAGTTCCTTTTTTAACTTCTCAAAGGCGTCCTGCTGGGTCTGTCCCCAAGGAATTCGTTCTTCGTGCTCAGAAGATCTCTGATTGGTTTGGTGTTCTCTGCCAGGTGGGGAACAAACTTTCCTAACTGGTTCACCATTTCGAGAAACCTGCGTACGTCACTCACATTCTGGGGTGTGTCCATGTCCTAAATTGACTCTGGTGTCTGGGTCGGACTTGATGTCTTCTCCGTTGAGAACATATCCAGCAAACTTGACTTCTTTCTTCGCTTCTCTGCATTTAGGGTGGCCCGCGCCATCAAGTTTCTTTAATACTGTTTTGAGTCTACGGTTCTGTTCCTCTTGAGTTTTCCCATGGATGAGCATGTCATCATAATGGAGATATGACCTTCCGATCCCTCTAATATTTGGCTCATCTTCTTTTGGTAATGTTTGGGCGCGGACTTAATCCCGAATGGCATTCTATTGAAACAGAATCTGTCAAATGGTGTGATGAATGTCGTCAACAAGCGGGAATCTGGACTGAGTTTTCCTTGCCAGAATCCAGGGTTGCAGTCCAACTGGGTGAAGAACTTCGATTCACTGATTTGGGTTTGTCTCGCGTAGAACACTCTCGTTTAGTTTCGTTAGATCAACGTATATGCGAATTCTCCCATCGGGCTTTAGAACAACGACCATGCCTGACACCAAGTTTTTCCATCCTCTGTAGCCTCTTTGACCTTATCGTTGCACTGTAGAAGAAGTACTAACGAGAGGGTTCTACGCGAGACAAACCCAAATCAGTGAATCGAAGTTCTTCACCAAGTTGGACAGCAACTCTGGATTCTGGCAAGAAAAACTCAATCCAGATTCCCGCTTGTTGACGACATTCATCACACCATTTGGCAGATTTTGTTTCAATATAATGCCATTCGGGATTAAGTCCGCGCCCGAACATTACCAGAAGAAGATGAGCCAAATATTAGGGGGATCCGTAGGCCATATCTTCATTATTGATGACATGCTCATCCATGGGAGAACCCAAGAGGAATATGACCATAGATTCAAAACAGTATTAAAGAAACTTGATAGCGCGGGGGCCACCCTAAATGCAGAGAAGTGTGAATGTTCTAAGAAAGAAGTCAAGTTTGCTGGATATGTTCTCAAAGGAGAAGGCATCAAGTCCGACCCAGAGAAAACAGAGTCAATTCAGGACATAATGTGAGTGACGTACGCAGGTTTCTCGGAATGGTGAACCAGTTAGGAAAGTTTGTTTCCAACCTGGCTGAGAAAACCAAACCAATCAGAGATCTTCTGAGCACGAAGAACGAATTCCATTGGGGACCGACCAGCAGGACGCCTTTGAGAAGTTAAAAAAAGGAACTAACTTCAACCCCTGTCCTTGCGCACTATGATCCTGCCAAGAAAACAATCCTGTCCGCAGATGCCTCATCTTATGGACTTGGCGCAGTGCTCCTACAAGAACAAGCAGGCGGAGCAAGGAAACCAGTAGCCTATTCGTCAAGATCCATGACTAGTGCCGAGCAGAGATATGCCCAAATTGAAAAAGAAGCGCTTGCGACAACTTGGGCGTGCGAGAAATTTAACGACTACATCCTGGGAAAGGACATCCTCATCGAGACAGACCACAAACCGTTGGTGCCGCTGTTTGGATCAAAAAACCTGGATGAACTCCCCCTTAGAATCCAGACATTTCGAAGAAGATTAACGAAATACTCATTTAACATCCGCCACATCAAAGGAAAGGACTTAGTCATTGCGGATACACTTTCAAGAGCACCACTGAGAAAGTCGCCTACAAAAACGGACATGCGTCTCACTGAAGACCTAAATTTGTACGTGGCTAACATCCTGGAAGGCTTACCAGCTACTGAGCGAAGGTTAGAAGAGATACGACTCCACCAGCAAGACGATGAAGTGTGCCAAAAACTACAGGAATTCAGCACCGAAGGATCGCCTGACAAGTCAAAGCTAAACTCAGCACTTAATGCATTTTGGCCAGAACGAGCTTCTATTACGTTCCAGAGAGGTCTCCTGATGAAACACTCAAGACTTATCATTCCTTCATCCCTTCGTTTGGACACGTTGGATAAAATCCACGCAGGTCAGCAAGGAATCCGTGAATGTCGCGAAGGAGCCCTTGAGTCAGTTTGGTAGCTTAGTCTTAGGAAACAGATAGAGGACATGGTCACAACAAGCCCGACTTGTTGCAAACACAAAAACATGCAGAGCCCATGATACCAACTCCTCTGCCAAAAAGACCATGGCAAAAGGTAGCCAACGAGCTGTTCTACCACAGTGGCAAAACGTTCATCATTGTTGTGGACTACTATTCGAGATTCTTCGAAATAGCTCCCCTTAAAAGTACGACGACTGAAAACGCTATCAACCACTTAAAGTCGTTCTTCTGCCGCCATGGCATTCCAGAAATCGTTGTCTCTGACCATGGACCCAAATTTGCAGCCGCCACATTTTAAAAATTCGCCGAAGAATGGGGCTTCACACACCCCACAAGTAGTCCTCACTACCCGCAGAGTAACGGCGAAGTAGAAAGAGCTGTCAAGACCGCCAAAGACTTGATTATCAAGTCAGAAGATCCGTACTTGGCATTGCTTTCATACAGATCTACCCAACTGGAGAATGGTTACACCCCAGCTGAGCTACTGATGGGAAGAATGCTGCGCTCAACACTTCCACTAACACCTGAGAAACAGTTAACTCCCAAGCTGCCTAACTTCGAACAGCTGCAAAAGACTGAGAGAGCTTACAAACTTCGACAAGCTGAAAATGACAATAAACGCAATCGAACATCAGTACTTCCTGAATTAAATCCAGGTGACAAAGTGTGGATACCAGACAAGAATTCCCCAGCAGTGGTCATTCAAAAATCCCCTCAGCCCAGGTCATACGTGGTCAAAACAGAACAGTCCCTTCTACGTAGGAATAGACGACATCTGATCCCAAACCCTAAGGAGGAGATCAAGAAAACTGCAAAGTCCCTCCCAGTTGGAAATGTCCAGCCAACAAAGGAGACAGGATCCACACAAGGCATTAACACTCTCTGTAGTGTGTTTAAGGCTCGTTCGAGTAGACCTGTCGATCCACCTACCCCACTCGATTTGTAAACTTGGACTCGCTGTGTAACCGTTTAGAGAGACTGATCTGTTTCGATCCATTCATTTGTTTAACCGGACAGTGACTGTTGAGAGATAAGATTATTTTTGATTCGCCAGATTTCCCATTTCACGGCGCAGAACTTGAGCCTTATAATATTACAATGTTTTCGTCTAGAAAGGGAGATGTGAAAGGGGGAGGTCACGTGTTAAAGTATCATATTCATTTGAATCGACAAAAAATCACTTAGGATCTAAGCAGTTGCATAAAACCTTACAGTAGCTGATTCCATAACTTCGGAGCAATTGCCGCAAAAGATCTATCTCCGTAAGTAACTGTAGTAGTCTTCGGGATAACTAGGAATGTAGAATGTCTAGAATCACTAGAACAAAGAGAACGACGGGGGGTGTAATGATGTAACAGTTCATTAATATACACCGTGGCAAGGCCATTAAGAGATTTGTACGTAAGCAACAGTAACTTAAAAATTATTCTGTCATTAACAGGAAGCCAGTGCAACTTTCTTAAAACAGGAGTAATGTGATTAGTCTTCTTCATGCACACAATTTGTCTTGCCGCGGTATTCTGCAATCTCTTAAGTTTCTCAATTTCACGAAAAGGGAATTCCATAAAGCAAACTATCATCGATGTAACGAAGGCATGGACAATGCACTCAGTATCCGCCAGCGTAAGAAATTTTTTGATTCTGCCGAATAAAGTAGGGTACTCAAATCCCTAGTGATTTGGGTACCTCCTTCCGAAGTGCTCGTCACAGGCTCACTGGGTGGGTACCTCCTTCCATAGTGCTCGTCACAGACTCACTGGGTGAGTCTCTTCATTTCCCTTCATTTATTTCGCGCGATAGGGGCCGTGACATATGGCGCATTATATTTGTGACGGTTTTTGCATTGAGTGAAGCCGCTGGCAAAACACCCATTGTTCCACGTACGGCAGACCTCGGATCCAGAGGGGGAGCCATGGGCTTCGCCCGGGCGAAGGGTGTCTGCTGGCGCTGAAAGGGCGGAAGGTAAGACGGAGAAGGCTGGAGCACGTTGCTGCTGGTGTAGGCCTGATGGAATATCTACAGGTCGGTGGCGCCCCAGTTGAGGGGTACAGGAGAAGAGGCTGCCTTGCGGCGGAACCTGCGATCATAGCGAGCCACACGTCTGCAGATGGAAAACTGCTATGCGTGCGTACGATCAGGTCGAGATACTTAAGGGGTTCTACGGCTTGAGACGGGAAGAAGGCCAGCACTACTTGGCAGGACTTGCCGGCTCTCTAAAAGCAGCTCCCGGGGCACCTCGTTATCGGGAAGTGAGTCCGGGAGGAGTTCTGTGAACTCCACGTACTCCTTGATACGGATTTGACCGACCAGCTCGGGCGGGATCGTGGAATGACCGGGACCAACTTCAAAGCCTGGGCCCGGCGCGAGAACACGGCGTACGAAGTGGCAATAATGGACCCAGAGGAGCGGGCCGACCGGGAACGAACGAGGCGGGTGATAGGGACGACACTGGAGCAACGACAGCAGGGGAGGTGGGCGTACTGTTCTCTGCCAATGACGCGAGGGTAGAAACAAGGGGAGACGAAGGCGTCCCACTAGCAAAACAAACAGTGGAAATAAATGAAGGGAAATGAAGAGACTCACCCAGTGAGTCTGTGACGAGCACTATGGAAGGAGGTACCCACCCAGTGAGCCTGTGACGAGCACTTCGGAAGGAGGTACCCAAATCACTAGGAATTTGAGTACCCTACTTTATTTGGCAGAATCAAAACATTTCTTACGCTGGCGGATACTGAGCGCATTGTCCATGCCTTCGTTACATCGCTGATAGTTTGCTTTATGGAATTCCCTTTTCGTGAAATTGAGAAACTTAAGAGATTGCAGAATACCGCGGCAAGACTAATTGTGTGCATGAAGACGACTAATCACATTACTCCTGTTTTAATAAAGTTGCACTGGCTTCCTGTTAATGACAGAATAATTTTTAAGTTACTGTTGCTTACGTACAAATCTCTTAATGGCCTTGCCACGGTGTATATTAATGAACTGTTACATCATTACACCCCCCGTCGTTCTCTTTGTTCTAGTGATTCTAGACATTCTACATTCCTAGTTATCCCGAAGACTACTACAGTTACTTACGGAGATAGATCTTTTGCGGCAATTGCTCCGAAGTTATGGAATCAGCTACTGTAAGGTTTTATGCAACTGCTTAGATCTTAAGTGATTTTTACAATACACGTGTCTGTCGATTCAAATGAATATGATACTTTAACACGTGACCACCCCCTTTCACATCTCCCTTTCTAGACGAAAACATTGTAATATTATAAGGCTAAAGTTCTGCGCCGTGAAATGGGAAATCTGGCGAATCAAAAATAATCTTATCTCTCAACAGTCACTGTCCGGTTAAACAAATGAATGGATCGAAACAGATCAGTCTCTCTAAACGGTTACACAGCGAGTCCAAGTTTACAAATCGAGTGGGGTAGGTGGATCGACAGGTCTACTCGAACGAGCCTTAAACACACTACAGAGAGTGTTAATGCCTTGTGTGGATCCTGTCTCCTTTGTTGGCTGGACATTTCCAACTGGGAGGGACTTTGCAGTTTTCTTGATCTCCTCCTTAGGGTTTGGGATCAGATGTCGTCTATTCCTACGTAGAAGGGACTGTTCTGTTTTGACCACGTATGACCTGGGCTGAGGGGATTTTTGAATGACCACTGCTGGGGAATTCTTGTCTGGTATCCACACTTTGTCACCTGGATTTAATTCAGGAAGTACTGATGTTCGATTGCGTTTATTGTAATTTTCAGCTTGTCGAAGTTTGTAAGCTCTCTCAGTCTTTTGCAGCTGTTCGAAGTTAGGCAGCTTGAGAGTTAACTGTTTCTCAGGTGTTAGTGGAAGTTTTGAGCGCAGCTTTCTTCCCATCAGTAGCTCAGCTGGGGTGTAACCATTCTCCAGTTGGGTAGATCTGTATGAAAGCAATGCCAAGTACGGATCTTCTGACTTGATAATCAAGTCTTTGGCGGTCTTGACAGCTCTTTCTACTTCGCCGTTACTCTGCGGGTAGTGAGGACTACTTGTGGGGTGTGTGAAGCCCCATTCTTCGGCGAATTTTGAAAATGTGGCGGCTGCAAATTGGGGTCCATGGTCAGAGACAACGATTTCTGGAATGCCATGGCGGCAGAAGAACGACTTTAAGTGGTTGATAGCGTTTTCAGTCGTCGTACTTTTAAGGGGAGCTATTTCGAAGAATCTCGAATAGTAGTCCACAACAATGATGAACGTTTTGCCACTGTGGTAGAACAGCTCGTTGGCTACCTTTTGCCATGGTCTTTTTGGCAGAGGAGTTGGTATCATGGGCTCTGCATGTTTTTTTTGTGTGTTTGCAACAAGTTGGGCTTGTTGTGACCATGTCCTCTATCTGTTTCCTAAGACTAAGCTACCAAACTGACTCAAGGGCTCCTTCGCGACATTCACGGATTCCTTGCTGACCTGCGTGGATTTTATCCAACGTGTCCAAACGAAGGGATGAAGGAATTATAAGTCTTGAGTGTTTCATCAGGAGACCTCTCTGGAACGTAATAGAAGCTCGTTCTGGCCAAAATGCATTAAGTGCTGCGTTTAGCTTTGACTTGTCAGGCGATCCTTCGGTGCTGAATTCCTGTAGTTTTCGGCACACTTCATCGTCTTGCTGGTGGAGTCGTATCTCTTCTAACCTTCGCCCAGTAGCTGGTAAGCCTTCCAGGATGTTAGCCGCGTACAAATTTAGGTCTTCAGTGAGACGCATGTCCGTTTTTGTAGGCGACTTTCTCAGTGGTGCTCTTGAAAGTGTATCCGCAATGACTAAGTCCTTTCCTTTGATGTGGCGGATGTTAAATGAGTATTTCGTTAATCTTTTCGAAATATCTGGATTCTAAGGGGGAGTTCATCCAGGTTTTTTGATCCAAACAGCGGCACCAACGGTTTGTGGTCTGTCTCGATGAGGATGTCCTTTCCCAGGATGTAGTCGTTAAATTTCTCGCACGCCCAAGTTGTCGCAAGCGCTTCTTTTTCAATTTGGGCATATCTCTGCTCGGCACTAGTCATGGATCTTGACGCATAGGCTACTGGTTTCCTTGCTCCGCCTGCTTGTTCTTGTAGGAGCACTGCGCCAAGTCCATAAGATGAGGCATCTGCAGACAGGATTGTTTTCTTGGCAGGATCATAGTGCGCAAGGACAGGGGTTGAAGTTAGTTCCTTTTTTTAACTTCTCAAAGGCGTCCTGCTGGGTCGGTCCCCAATGAAATTCGTTCTTCGTGCTCAGAAGATCTCTGATTGGTTTGGTTTTCTCAGCCAGGTTGGAAACAAACTTTCCTAACTGGTTCACCATTCCGAGAAACCTGCGTACGTCACTCACATTCTTGGGTGTGTCCATGTCCTGAATTGACTCTGTTTTCTCTGGGTCGGACTTGATGCCTTCTCCTTTGAGAACATATCCAGCAAACTTGACTTCTTTCTTAGAAAATTCACACTTCTCTGCATTTAGGGTGGCCCCGCGCTATCAAGTTTCTTTAATACTGTTTTGAATCTATGGTCATATTCCTCTTGGGTTCTCCCATGGATGAGCATGTCATCAATAATGAAGATATGGCCTACGGATCCCCCTAATATTTGGCTCATCTTCTTCTGGTAATGTTCGGGCGCGGACTTAATCCCGAATGGCATTATATTGAAACAAAATCTGCCAAATGGTGTGATGAATGTCGTCAACAAGCGGGAATCTGGATTGAGTTTTTCTTGCCAGAATCCAGAGTTGCTGTCCAACTTGGTGAAGAACTTCGATTCACTGATTTGGGCCAACAAGTTGTCAATCTTTGGTAAAGGGTGTGTCTCGCGTAGAACACTCTCGTTTATGCGAATTCTCCCATCGGGCTTTGGAACAACAACCATGCCTGCACACCAATCAGTTGGTACGTCAACTTTTGAAATGACGCCAAGTTTTTCCATTCTCTGTAGCTCTTCTTTGACCTACACCTACACGTAGACCTACACGTTGTGCCACACGTCTTGGTGTTGTTACCGCATACGGTGTTGAGCGAGGTGTCAACTTGATGTTGAATTCTCCTTCTAACTCTCCCAGACCTTTAAACAGATTAGGGAACATTGTTTTAACTTCTTGCTCAATTCTTGCGCTGTGATCAGAATGAATTGTGTCGACTTTTTGCACTAGGTTAAGGGCATCGATGGCTGGTCGGCCTAACAACGGTTCCTTAAGATTTTCCACCACGTGGATTTCATGCGTACTTCTCTTGCCATTTCCATTTTTCAGGTTTCCTTTGATTACTCCTTTTACAGAAAGTTTAGACCCTCCGGGTCCAAACAGTTGTCGTGAGGATTTATGGAGATTGCGTATTCCGGTTTGCAAGTACAAGAGCTCTGGAATGACTGTCACGTCTGCACCAGTATTGATTTGCGTTTCCGAGTAATAAATCCACGGACCATATTGTTTGGGATCCGTTGTCTTCGACTGCTCTAAGGAAATAACCATCTTCGCCTGAGTTTCCACTCTGTATTTCTTCGTCCACCGAAAGAACGACTTTGCTTTTACATTCCGTAGCGTAATGACCACATTTCTTACATTTCAGGCAAGTGGCGTTGATAGCTGGACATTCCTCCCTTTTATGTGGCAATTTGCCGCATCGATAACATTTCTTCACGGGAGGCCTCCTAGAATTTTTCTGATCTTTCGTGTTTTCGGGCAATTTTTCTTTATCTTTTGGCGGTCTCCTCTTTTTGTCTCGAATGCGGTTAATTTTTCCATCTTCTCCATCTCCTTAAAGGATTTCGTGATGTTACTTTACCAGCTTTCGCTTGTTTCACAGTTTTATCGAGTGTGAGCGAATCATCTTGCATAAGCTTTTGTAATAAGGCGGCGTTATGAATGCCAACAACGCCAAACTCCATGTCTCTGCGAGTTCATACAGGCTTTCAATAATCGATCACGGATTCTTGTGCGCCTTGAAATCGTTTGTTATGTAGCGGAACGCCCTTTTACGGTTTCGTAAACTTGTTCTTCTTCAGCGAGTTGAAAGCTCCTGAAGATTTCGTTCGCGTTTCCGCCCATAGCATAGACCAACGTGTTTATCTGTACCCTGTCGTTTTTCTGGTCAAGGCCAGCAACAATGCGATAGCATTCGAAGCGTTCGATCCATCGTCTCGTCCCCAATGACTTTTAGTCGATGTTATCGGTCGGGTCTACCTTCGTTTTCCGATGCAAGGGTTAAACCGCTTCTGACACCATGTAAGGTTTTTATTCAACTGCTTAGGCCCTATGTGATTTTTGTGTGGGCATATACATCGACGTATACGCCCAACATATAGTCGGCAGCAAAAGTAAATACTTTGTCTGTCTTCCAAAATCACGTGCTCGAAAGGAATTTTCGTGAGATAACTGGGCACTAATTCAGAACCCAGAGATACATTGAGTACTAACGCCTCGGTTTCTTCACTTTTGTGTACTATTTATCAATTTCGGGAGAGTTCATTTTTATTTCTCTCGCTGTCAGTCTACAAGGTAAGTTTTGCTTCCTTTTCTAGCTTGTTTTGAGATGCCTCACTTAATAAATCTGTCCTACGTGGTTTCGTAGTAATTGTTTATTCTTAACTGCTTGTCTGTTTGCAATTATCGAGAATCGGCCTTCATAATTTCGTGTACGTTTGGAAAATGTGGATTGCATTTGCATTATTTATCAATAGCTCTCTTTGATGTTTCCTTCAGGTGATCATAACGGGAGTTATTTTGCTCACGCAAGCACTCGACTTGTATTTTATTGAAGGAAGCTAACTGATTTACCCGGTACTGAACGTTCAGGGGAGATTGCCCATGCAGCTGTAAAAGGTGTCATTGTACTCTCGCAAGCCAATATTTATCGGCTTGACCCTTGTGACGATAAGTTTTTCCTGCGAGCGCTGTAATTTCTGACTGAACGGAGAACTGAACTGACAACTGGGGAAATCTAGCTCTGGAGAGCACTGCTTTGCCTGCGGGAACGGAATCTCGTCACGAATTCCTGGTACACGGGGATCTACTTCGATGGTCTTCACTACGGACGTCAAGGAAGAGACATAACTCGGTCCAACAGTAGTTTATTCTGCACTCGGCTATGTAATCGACGATGTAATCGATGTCGATGTAATCGATGTAGTCGATGTCGATGTAATCGCATACTGGATGTAATCGATGTCGATGTAATCGAAAAACTTTACAAAAATGCACTTGCTTATATATCATCCTAAAAAGCTAAGTGTTTACAATATGGTAATGCAGCTTCTAACATACAATACGAGCGGAAAAGCCTTAATTACGATAGCAAATTCCAATCAGCACTATGAAGTTTCCCTTATAAAAAATAGATTGCTAAGATTAAAGGTTAAAAGGCTGAAATTAAGATAGAGCAAACTTAGGAAATTAAAAATGAGATACTTAATGATAAATTCTCAAATGGTGTTACCGACAGCACGGAAAACCTATCCCATGAATAGAACTTCATTACTGGAATATAGTTCAGCTGGCTAACTATCAAAGAAACTCATAAAACTTCATTAGTGCAAAGCAGTTCAGCTGGAAAGCTTCCGAGGGAACGGAAGATAGATCTTAATGCCGAAAGGAGACCTAAGTGAACCGCTAACGAGCTATTTGTGTACTAAATGAAAGTCGGTGTTGCACACGTACAGGTGTACAAAGAGTCGCCATAGTACAAAGTAGAATACCCAAATTCCTGGTCGTCAACTGGATAGAGGCTACTGTTGGTTTTTTCTATAATTTTCCAAATAACAAAGAAAAGACTGTGAAACGGGGAATTTTCTCATAACACCCTTCGGTGTGGGTAATGTGCCAAACATTTAAATATTAAAAGGAGTTGTGGTACTCTCGCAAGCCAACATTTAAATCAGCTTGATCTCATTGTTGTGAGCAGCATCACATAGTGAGATACGCTGTCAGAGATTGTCAAAAACGTATTATGACGTGTACTTTCTATTCTCTTTCGCTTCCCTCAGCCGAATAGAAAACATTTCTATTATAAGTAGAAGAGACAAGTAACAAACAAATAGTGGAGGGAGCTGGCAGCAATGATCAAGAATAACAAAGCGTGTGGGAAGGCTAAAAAGGCTAAATACCAATGTTATAAGAGTAACTAAGTGCTGATGTTGAATATCTCCCCTACAGTAAGCGGGTATCTTTGGCCTTCTCGGACTTCCAACGACCATGCTTCTTAATAACACGATCTGGTAAATCGTTATTAGCGGCTGCAGAAGCACCTCCGATCCTGAGGGAATGAAGACCATGTAGCTTAGTATCAAGGCCAATGGCCTTAAACTTCTCAATAAATAGTTCTCTAGCTCTGGAGTACGAAAGCTTAGAACCTGCGCGCATGGAATAATTTCCATTTTTACCCTTAGACAAGGAACGGAACACGAACTCCGTGGAATTAAAGCTATCCTCACTTAAATGAGCGTATCTGCGTAACATATTAAAAGGACAAGTTGGATTACCAGTTCTAGCAACTCCTTGTTGACCCGGAACCATATTGGTCGGTTTTACTTCTAGGAATATGCAGAGAAAAATACGTATCCTAAAAGACATCTCTGATATCGGACAAACTAGCATTGACTCTAGCAAACCTTTGAACAAGAGCATGTAAATGTTCAGGGCAGGTAGGGAGTCTCTTTTTAAATGAAACAAAATTAGCAAAGACTCTCTTGCAGCCTTCCAAAATGGCTTTCACTAAACTACTGTTACATGGATTCGGGACGTCACACGAATTATGGAAAAAATTTACACTATAAAAGGCGGAATTAATCTTAGCAAAAGAACAACCTGATTCGACTAGACTAATAAGATAAAGTGAAAAATGAAGAGCAGAAGCAGGAAAACACGCTACTCCAGGAAAAGAGGCAGCGCATGCCTTCCATTTTTGAAATTGTGAGTTATATCCTTTTACAGTTGAAGGAGCTTTCTTTGCAGCCAGTACACCGGGGATAAGTTCTCCCAAAGGTCTCAAGGCGTCGATCCGCGGACCTGCAGCAATTGAAGAACTTGTAAAAAGACAAAAAAGCAGCAGAATATTAATACAAATAGTATTGTAAAATGAGCCGATAACGAACACAAGCAACAAAACATAGAAAACAGGAAAAATTGCCAAAACAAACAAAAAAACTGCTGAGCAGAGGGAGACTGGACGGAACAAAAGTAACGCCGGTAGTTAAAAAAGCTATGGAGGCCGGTAAAAGCGGCGCAAGAAAGAAAATGTGCCAGTTTTTCACCATAAAGACTATGAAGCAAAACACAGTGGCTCTAGGTATGTAAATAATAATAATATAAATCTCAAATCCATGGACAATATGTCAATAAAGACACATGATAGTAACCCAATAAGCATGAGGTCACTTAATATTGAACAGTAATAACAACAAACGCTGCTTACAACAATACAAAAGACTATAAAGCGTGCAGCTTCAATAAACGCTAGAAAGCGTACAACAGTAACTAGTGCTACGAAGCGCACAGCGATAACTAGCGCTATGAAGCGCACAGCGACAACTAGCGCTTAGAAGCGCACAGCAACAATTAGCACTATGAAGCGCACAAAACTGGAAATAACGTGATATACACTAAGTAATGCTATAAAGCGTAAAAAACACCACGAAAGGCCATGAGGCCAGGGGCACCCAACGAGAATATAGTTCAAAACCACTAAAACATAGCATTGTTGAAAGTATTTTGGTATTTAAACGGTAGATATAGGCATATTTTTATCCCCTAAAAATTTTTCATCTGTTCGGATTTCCTAGCTGAAAGTCTAGTGATCCGAAAATTACAGGGATCAAAACTTATCTTTTCGAAAATTTCAGCCAGAAAAAAGGGTCCCGAAAATTACTGATAGGTGACCTTTTTAGGGTAAAAATCCGTTTAAAATAGGCAATTATACCATATTTTAGATGTTCGAAAATCTTAGGAGAAGCAGGCAAGCAAGAAATTTTACAAAAAATTTTCCGAAAATTCTATATCTCAAATCGTCTTCCGAACAGATATATTTCCGAAAATTGTCGTTGGGTGCCCCTGATGAGGCGTGAAACAATAGCCAAGGGTACGAACTTTACGAAAGACAAAGAACGCTATAAAGCGTTGGCAAAAATGCTATCGCGCTATGAAAACGGGAACGAAAGGACGCAAATGTAATAAAGTGTGAAAAACGTAAGAAAACAAACTCAGGAAACGAGAGAAGAGCCATCCAACAATAAAGCTGAAACCCCAGACTTGAATCTAAACGGACAAAATATTGTATTGTTACCATCCCGAACAGGTGCAAAGAGAAGGGTCAGAAAATTCAACCACTCTAATTAAATAAATAGGTGGCACCAACCAATTCTTCTCGCCTGCCCAATCAACACTGAACTCGTCCACGTCTTCCGCACCGGAACACCAAAATTTGGAATAAAACCTTGCACACTTGGCTGCATCTGGGCGATAATCGAAGCATTCTTGCTGTCGGTGTACAATTTGACTACTTTGCCCTGGATAAGTAAGCGAGTAAAGGATAGCAAGAAATTCCCTACCATTGCTATCAAGAGTGGATTCCATAGAGGAAAAAGCTTTGTATAACAGTTCAAACTCCTCCTCGTCAACAAAAAGGGCATGCCCCCCACAAGCAAAGGCACTAGCATCAGTACAGGTAATAGAAACTGGCCGAGAGTAGTCAAATAACTTCCTACAGTTGAGCTTAGAACAATTATCAAGTCAGAAATTAATTTCGTCCAAGCATTGTGGATAAAACTGGAAACGACTCAAATCAAGAGAAGTATCCCAAGCATCCCGAAAGATGATTGCAGGCTGCAAAAATCTCGACATGATGAGGGAAATATTACCAACACATGGGGATAAGGAAATTATCTTACCAACGATAGAGGCAACGAAACTGGGGGGTGACAAAAGGCAAACGGTCCGAAAAAAGGCTTAGAGCAGATAATAATCGATCGATACGAAGTTGAGGAATTGACAAAATGGCACTAAGAGAGCCAAAAAGATACATAACCATTCTAAACGTTAAACAGGGGTCCAAACAGATTTATCACAGTTAGGCACCGAACCCGCTCTGACCAAATCAGACCGAACAATGTTGGAACAGTGCTGTGTCGAGAGAAAATCTTTTTCGCAGCCAGCTCCGTAATCTAAATAAAGGACTAAATTAATACCTAAGCCTCTCCAATACTAGCGGGCGGAAAATCTTCGTAAACAGGTAAGGAGCAGACGAAAGCCCAAAAAATAAAACAGTAAAACATGTAAAATGTCGATTTCCAGCACCGCCCAGAGCCCACTGAAAACCCAAGAACTGTTGATGGGGCTGACAGATGTCAATGTGATGGTACCCCGATTTCAAATCAAATTTGTACATGTAACCACCACGCGACAAGTATTGGAGGAAAACTTTCCAATCTTCCATCTTGAATTTGGCTTTTGGGATATAACTGTTAACATGACGGAGATCGAGGATGAGCCTAGGCTTCCCTTCCGAATTAGTAGACACTGAAAAAGGATTGATGACTGTAGGAGGTGTGAGGACTTCGGATATCAAACCCAATTCAAGAAGATCGCGAAACAGCAGAGGAAACAAAATCACCATGTTCAAGAGTCTGTTATTAGACAAGCACACACCGGGAGGGATAGTCTCAAAGGGGATAACATACCCTGACCTGATAGTTTCTATGACCCAAGGAGGTGCCACAATCTGAATCCAAAATAGTAAGTGTGCCCTTAGTCGGCCCTTAAATACCGCTGCAGCGGTACCTTGCACATACTCATACAAGTTCTGTTTAGAAAACACTAGAGAAGAATTGTCAGTAAACTTATCTTCCATAAGTGTCATGAACTCCTGGGATACATCAGGTTGAGAGACGGTGGAAACAGTTCCTTGGCCGGTGCTCAATAAATCTGAAACACTAGAAGACAAGCTGTCCAAGAACTGCGAGCGTGACTTAACGTGTGGTGGACGTGCTGGGACTTGCTCCGGTAGCGTGAACAGCATTTCCGGCGGTAAAGGTTCGGGCAAGCCTGACGGGACACTCTTTCCACCAATGTCCGGAGGACCCACAGAACCGGCAAGCACTTGTTTGGAGATAGTAGGAATCCCTGGGTTGCTGGTACATGGCAGCGGTTGAGAGGCGAACTGACTACGCTGGAAGTGTCCCTGAACGGTGCATGGCTGAGAAACCGCGGATATCTTCCCTGCACGCGTTCAGCATTTTGGCGTTTAGCACGAGGGCGGGTCCTGACTCCCAGAGCTTCCCTTTCAGCAGCGCGGATCCTTTGTCGTCCTCCAAGTCAAGGAAAACAGCGTTACTCTCGTAATGTTTGACCCTGACCCAACCCCCCTCGGAAGAATCAGCAATTCGGATCTTTCTGTTGCGTTCCTTTATAAGTCTAATAGAATCGTTCAAAAGTAGGGACGCCTTCGCTGAATCTTGAACAAGAAGTGCCTTCGAAACGCTTTCGAGAAGATCCAGCTAAAAATACCGGGACACACGTACGCACGTACGCACAACATAGGATAAGCTATCTCAAAACCTTATGTAACATTACTTTTGAGTACATTTATTTTTGAGCTTTAACTTGGACATATCTCGATGTAAGTTTACGATATTAAGACTCTTCAATATTCTCCCATACATTTCTTCATAGTTTCGAACATAAACAGACACACTGCTTGTATGGGCGCCCTGTGATACTACCGGTAGAAATTAATAAAGAAATAGCTTCTCGCTACTAACATTTTCATGTTATCTCTACCGGTCACAACATCAAATGGGACCATTTTGAAATCATCGCTACTGGAAAGTCCGACTTACAATGTAAAATTAAGAAAACTCTTTTGACCAGTGAGTTGAAACCCTCACTTAATGAAAATTTAATCAATATGCGAGCGAACACACTGAGGTACGGCCTTCACACAATATGCAGGTCTTGAGCTGTGCCTGACCTCTCAGTATGTTGCCTGTCTGAAATAAACTTTGTCTTATACTTGTTTATTTGTCGTTCTTTCCTTTTTTCCTTTTCCTTTCGAACAGTTCTCTATGCTATTAAAGGAGTTTTTTTTTCGGAAACAAATATAGAATAAACGTAAATAAAGTACACAAGACTTAAATCTTTGAACAAAGGAAAACAAATACTAACAATAATAATTAAAGTTCTTAAAAATGCATTCTACATATAAAATGTCTCGATGCCTTTTACAACTAAAAGAAAGAACTCTCACAAAACAGGTACGTTTTCAAAGTCCTATGAACAGAGTTACTTTGTCTAATGCCCAGTGGTAGCTGTGCGGTTATTGATTAACATATCACGTGTTAAGGGCATATTCACTTGAATCGAGAGACATGCGTTTTGTAAAAATAGGTCCGCAGTGCGTACTTGTGTGGGCGTAGTTCTCTGTTTGCTTTTTTGAACTTTACAGGTTAAGGAAATTAAACTGGGGTGCTTATTGGAAGCTTTTTATTGCTAGGAAACTGTTGTTTTTACCCTTTTTCTTCACAATTTTTCCCACCCGTTCCCTAGGTCTTCCTTGTTTACGCCTGCGTCGCAGGCCTTACTTGTTAGTGTGGTAAGACAAAAAGTATCTTCTGCTTGCACAAGTCTGTTAGTGCCACCATTACGTCATTCTTTGTTGTGCCTTTTTTGATGAGAAAGCTTTTTTGCATATTACATGCAAATTAAAAAATATCGCAGTAGACAAAATCCCTCGGTACTGATTTTATCCGAGTAGTTCATAATGGTTATTGCCCCCGCAGGGTTTTGGCCCAGAGGCCAAAACCCGAGGAGGCATTATAGTCTCCCCCGCGTATACGTATATAGAATGTGTGAAATATTGGTGTAGTATGCGAATCAATCCCGATTTGAAGAAACTAGGCGCGCACGGTGGTCCCGGTTAATTTTTCAGTCAGCTCACAAGGCATTGCTACATGAGTAATTCTTGCAACCACGAGCACGAAGAGGAGATACTATTTGCTGCACAAGGAGGAGACGAAGATATTTGCCAAAATATATTTTAGGGCGGGTATCTGTCATCACAGTGATTTCTTCATATCCTGAATTCAAAGGTTATTGAGCAGTACCAGATTGAACTGTTTGGTACAGAAGTTGATTTGTGGGACAAAAATCAGCAACGGTTCGACAGACTCGACCCAAACACCACACGTATAAAGATCACGTTTATTTGGATCGTTTATTTTTACTGAACTAGTAATAACCAAAGGTTAGCAAATGCGGGCGAGGATTTTTTTGCTCATTTGGGGAATAAAAGATTTGGGGGCCTTTGGGGAAAGGTCGGGTGATTTTGTTTGTCCATGAGCACCCCCCCTCCCAGGTTCTACTCGCTTTTTCCTCCATTTTGACAGTAACAATAGAGTAATTTGACAAAATCTGTGAAACAGTAACACCTGAGCATTCACGAGACACTAATCCCATTGTTTTATTTCCTTAGATTTAGTAATATGCTGTAATTGTTGCTGTTTTACGGCGTAAATAAAAGCACTCTAGGTTATAAAGTATGCGTATTGATCGAGTCAAAATGATTGATTTAACGCAAGTGTGATTTATTTAAAATCATAACATAGAAAAATATCGAAGACAACGATCTCAGGCCATGCGCTTGTTAAGTCAAGGACGAACAGCTTTCGCTCCACGCTTCTATGAAATTAAAGAACGCGATCTCACACTATGCGCTTGTCAGCTCAAGGGCAAACAATTCTGACGGTCCGCGATTGAAGTTAAGGACGAACAGTTGCCATTCTCGATTAAGACGGAATACGGCCGGGAAATGGCATACAACGCGACAACATGAGCAGAAAAGTCGAATCCAAGTTGACACGTTCGATTTGGATTAGTCGGCGCAGCTGCTATGCATGACCTTCACGTGATCCAAGGTCCAAATGAGAAAATAGCATTCTTTGCATTCCATGCATTCGTGGTGGAAGACTCAAGATTTCAGCAAAATCGAGTCAAGGCCAAACTATACAACTACGGCGCGTGCGTTTGTAAAAGCAACGTTGAGATTAGGATTGCGGGCTCCTTTTGTCGCCCACAATAATCTTACGTGGCGTAGAGCCCCGGCGTAGAGCCCATGTGACGGCTGGGTTGACTGGCAGGGATCCAAGATCCAAATGACTATGTATATGTAAATGTTTTGCGGCGTTTTCGTTGAGAACAAAAAGCTTGACTCTAATTTGCATATGTGGCGACAGTAACGCGATACTTCTGCTTGCATCTCGGAAAAAAATCTCGACGTCTGTTCTGCTTTCGAGATACGTTTGCTCGTAGAGTCCTCCTATATCAAGACAAATGGTTTATTTCAGTATCAAATTAGAACAACGGAATGGTTTGATATTTTTTTCCAGAATGCACTTCGTGAGAGTATTTTGCAAAGAATATCATGTGATAGAATGAGTTAAACAGAATGTGTTGGTTTATTTAACTTAGTTGATTCTTTGGATCATATTTATGATATGATGCCTAAGTTACTTGAACAGTATGAGTGATATAGAGTTTACAAAAAATTTCAGTTCATACAATAAATAATAGTTTCCTTATACGCAGTGGAATTTTTATAAGAATTTTATACCCTCGACGGATAAAATAAAAGCGGGGGCAGATTTAGTGAGAACTATTACTAGTTTATTACTTATTTTACCCATGAGAGCGTTAGATAAAAGAGAGTTGGTATTCATATATTAAAGTGCCCCTGTGACAAAAATAAATTATTTTTTTTCTTTGGATTTCAAAACTATGTTAACTAAACACTAAGTGACCCAAGTTTTAATCCTTGATTTAAAAAAAGGCACCTGTTTATTTTAACTGGAACTTTCCTATTTAATGATCCGCCATTACAAAATTTAAGTTCTTGAGAGAGCTGGATCGAGGAGACAATGACGTCAAAGGCTCACTAGTTTAAGAATGCAATGCGTGTGTACGCTGCAGAATTAACATGCAGCACGGGAGTTTTGGGCTTTGACACTTTTAAACTCGCACTTTGCATACATAATAGGCTGCGTTCACACGCTGAAATTTTAAGCTGGTGAGCCTTTGACATCACTTTTCCCGAATCCAACCCTCTGAGGTCAAATCGGTCAGGTTTGAACGTGAGTAATGGCGGATCGTGAAATCCAAAACTTACACTCAAAGTAAACAGCCTTTGGATAAAAATGAAAGGTCAGAATTCCAGTCAAGTGTTAAGCAGACACACTTTCAGAATCTCAAGAAAAAAAGGAAGTGATTTTTTTAATCACAGGGGCACTTTAACTTTGGAAGAGTAGGGTTTGGCAATAGCAAGGCTGAGTCTCACAAAGATTCTCGATTAACCTGGACATTATCAGATGACGTACAGTTTTGTACTTTGATAGTCACGGAAGGGTTTAGAGTGAGATAGTATGAGCCATTTCTCTCAGTTTTTCTCTTCTGCGCTGGACTGAAGTTGAAAAGATCATCTATGAGAGAAAAATAAGCCGCTGATTACACAAGCCTCGGCTTACATAAGATGCGAAGTGCAGTGCTCGTATAGATGGTTCACGGCTTATTCGTGACTAATGCCTCGTTTTTGTGTTGTTTGTCATAGCAACCAGGGAATTTCGCAAACTATGGCTCGAGCGCATTCCCGTCCCCAGAGCCCACGTTCCCTCTGGCCTGTGGTAGTGATCGAGAGCTCAATGCCTGCCACAGGCCAGAAGGATCGTGGGCTAAAGCTGAAAAATAGCCCGAAATATTGCCTCGCATACATGCTAGATTTCATTTTAATATGCAAATGAGCAAGGTTAACCGTGAAAAGGGCTATTGCAATATTCTCCAGTATTTTTTTTTGACCGTAGGTCTTCAGAT
>JAHPZR010021326.1:0-17500 GCA_019787425.1 Platygyra sinensis | reverse complement strand
TTGTGGTTCCCGAGGGACATCCCGGGGCCGGCGGGTACAGGGAGCATGACACGTTGATTATTACGGAGACTGGAGTCGAGAATACAACTGCTTCGTTTCCTATCGGCCCTGAACAAAACATTGTAAAACATTAACGACCACTGGAACCAGAATCTAATGCTGAGCTTTTATAGTTGTGTTATTTAGACGAGCCTTTGGGCATCGAAAGTGGGGGAGGGGGGGGGGGGGGGGTGGCTGACCATCAATGCACGTGGGACTGCCACTGACTGACACCCCATTCTCTATGACATTTTCTATCTTGTTCAGTATGTACTAAACATAAAGGCCAAATTTATACCACCGGTAAATTGCAGGTGGCAAGCTTATTCTAGGCCCTCTCAGGGTGCGTAGAATCAAATTATGCTGCACATTATTTAGATTCACGAATTCCAACAGAGGCGTACGGGGAACTTGTTTCAAAAACGGTTATTAAACCGTTTGACGTACAAACAAACCCATACCCCCTCCGTGGTACAAGGGGGCATTGATAGAACCCCCTTGGATTTTCTATTAAGGCACAGCATGAGCTTGCGCTAAAAGTTGATACCGTTTTTTGTTGCTAATGACCTCATTTGACCCGACATCTTGGATTTTACTATTTTTTCAAAAGTTTGTAATAACCTTATGGAGAGTGGTAGCTAGTTCGAGGTCCTTTCTACCTGGCCTTCTATTTTTTACCGGCAAAAGCTATTCAAAATACTTTGGCGTATTTGAAAAACTTGTTTTCTTTGATTTGTGGATTCCGGATTCCTGGTTTTAGGGCAAGGTTTTTGAACATAATTCCTTTGTTTCCCCCACTTAAATGCTCCACCATAATGCATGCATGCTCAATTTTTCCTACTAAAATTCTCGGTCTCCCCCAAAAACGTCAGTAAATTAAATACCCGCCTGGTTAATGCTCATAAACAGGGTTTTTATCAGCTCAGGGTGCTTGAAAAAACGAATACATAGTATAACTCAACGTCTGCAATAGTTTTAATAATGATCTTTTAATTTGATTTAACTACCGCTGATCTCTCCTCAATCTCCAAACAACAGGAACAGTGCTTCATTTGCTCTTGATACTTTAAGACACATTTGCCAAGAAAAATACAAAACTACAGTAACTAGGGAATAGATGTGTTTAAAGTTGAGCCAGGGAAATAAATCAACCTTGCGGTTTTCGAGTTATTCCCCTGCCTTTTACATGCAAAACGAATTAAGACCAAGGGAATGAAAGAGAAAAGTAAATGAAGTTCAAACACAGAGGGACTGAGCGAACTATAGGAGCAGTGGATATTCGAAAGTGTTGAATGTTCAAAATGTTAGTTATTTCATGCAACTTTCGAGTTGTTCAGACAAGAGATATACCTTAATTTTCCGGGAAAATGTAACTAAAATGCTTGAATAATGCTTACTGATTTTGTCTCGCTAAAATACTCAAAAAAATGCTAGCATAATGAACAAAAGCCAATTTCCAGCATAACAATTAAGAAAACAAGAAACTAATATTTTTTCTTGCCTTATCCCGCCTTCACATACAATAGATAATTCACTATTATCCACTAAGGTTCAACGAAACCAACTGTGACTTGCTCTAACAAAGTTCACCAACCAGATGCAATAGATTTTATTGAAAATCCGATTCCCATACAAACACTGTAATTTCTGACCGCTTGGCCTAACCGGCAAGATGGCGTGATGAGGTCTATTGTAGCGGCTAGGTTCATGAATGGGTCCAGTAGGCCAAGCCTGGAGCACAGTTAATCAACACATTGAAAGGCAATATCTTTTTCTAGGGTCTCTTTTGTTAGGGTGGTGATATTGATCCAATAAATCACAAATGCTGGTAAACGTCAAGCAATCTGTCCATGAACCACAAATGGAGATGTCTTGTGCTTTCACCATTGCATCTTCTGCCAAAAACGCGGCCCATTTGACTAGTCGCGCGATCAACGCAGGGTTTTAATTTCACATTTCCATTTCAGCCATTAAATCGTCAGCATCCGGTAAAGACTTTTCCGAGTCTCGTTGACGGAGTCGTGAACGAGATGAAGTCGAACTGAAAAAGAAACAGACGAAAGAAATGGAACTAAAATAGTTATAGCGTCATGTAGAGAACCTGGGTGGAAGGCGCGGTTTTTAAGATTTAAGCTTGGCAATAACTAGCTGCAGAAATTCTTGCGCGCTTGTTGGCTAATTTCCATTGTCAATACGCGGAAAGACACATAGTGAAGCCTTGGAGCAAAGGCTGGCTCATAGCTGCCGGAGCTTATCACTGAGGTTTCTGTAGCACGAAGCGGCTAGACGTATGTCTACTTCCCCTGAACGGGATGCTAGTCCATCGCTGTTCACTCCCCAGCAATTTTGTTAGGTTACCCCAACAATTCGCCGGTACCCATTTATACCCCTGGGTGGAGAGAGGCACTGTGACTGTTAAGTGTCTTGCCCAAGAACACAACACAATGTCCCCGGCCAGGGCTCGAACTCGGACCGCTCGGACTGGCTAATTTCCATTGTCAATAAGCGGAAAGACATATGCCTTTTTGTTATTGCAAAAAATAAAAAATAAAAAACAAACAAACAAACAAAAAAAAAGAACAATTTGATGTCAGGTTTTCATTCGTCTGTCCTGTTCTTGACATTGAATGTCGCCTTAGGACTCCAAACTCCCCCGCCGCCCTGAGCACTGGCAGACATATTGGACAAGATGGCGTCCGCGCGTACCTAGCTAAAGTTAAAATTATCTAGCCAGAAAATTGCAACCCAATAACTCCCTTAATTGACTGAAAAAAGTCTTCACTGAGCGATAGATACTTAGATCATACCTAAAGCTAATTCGCACCAGTTTCCAATTTTAAAATTCATCAGTGCAGGTTTGTTCGAATTCAGCGTCTTTGCGATGGTAAATGAAAGTTACAGCTTCAAACAGTACATCATACATTAAGAATCCTTTCCAAACCTTCACTGCTATCACTACAGAAGGACCTGGCTCTTTTTACCCAAATGTGAACCATAGTTCTACTGTATAAATAACACATCAAATGCTACGAAGTGAGAACTGCCGAGAGAAATAATCAAAGGAATAGGACTGAAAGTGAAAAATTTAATTAACTATGTAACAAACGAAAGACTTAGAGGCTTTTATCGAATTTTCGAAATCAACGCCCATGACGTCATAACTGCAGATTATACAATTGTCATGTCAAGGACATTCAAGGTCACGGGTAATCATGTCAAGTTCACGCGCTTTGTGTTGCTTGCCGTCAGTGAAGAAGCAAAAACACGACTTCCTTTTTTTTCGTTCAATGTATAATAAAGCAATTACTAGATTAGATTTTTGTGATATCCAGAATAATCAAGGTCTCGGTAAGGATTATCAGTCTCTGCCTTCGGCTTTGCCTTACCTCGACCTTGATTACTCATCCAATAATTGTTTAGAATCTGTAACTTCACTTCAGAAACAATAGTTAATCATCCAGGAAGTCAACGCAAAATCAATCATTTTTTTGCTTGTGTGGTATCCTTGTGTAAACAATCAGACTGCAAGTTGAGCAAATTGATCAATTACATTGGTTATGGTGACAATAAATTATCTCGAACACAAGTCGGGAAAGGTGTTCTCTAGCTCACCAAGTATTCCTTTGTCATTAACAGTTATTCCATGAGTACGTGTTGGATATCAGGTGGCTATAATCATCTCATATCCAACAACCACGAGTGGAAATAAACTGTTTTACAGTATTATTCATAAAAAAATATTTTCCTGTTTCTGATTAGTTAATACTACATGTAAAATTCACCATAACCAGCTGCTGTTGACCAAATTTTAAAAAGAACTTTGTCATATTCAACCAACATCAAAAGTTTTGTCATATTGAGCCAGTGACGTCAAAATAATGTCAAAAATGCAGCCCACTGCAGATTATTGAGACGTTGACCGAGAAAAACTGGGGACAAGGTTGTGTTAATTTTTGGTGAGCAGAAAAACAAAGAGCGAAATGGCAAAACTAGTTTAAGAAGGGGAAAATGTTTTGAATGAATAATAAAGCAATCATTGAATTCTGTTTTCGTAGGATATGAAGAATTCAGCAGATCTAGGAGGGCGCCTGTTATCTTTGACCATGGTGGATAACACCCTTCAAATCCTACTCAGCCTCATTCAATAAATGCTCATTATTAAAAACGCCCCCTCCCAAATATAGAAAATGATTAAAAAATAAAATAAACTAAAAACAAGTCAAAATTTACCACATTCTAACCAATGAAAACTCCTGAATTGCATTATCCAATTTAATAAAAGAAATTAAAGCTTTGTAGATCAAAGCATTGCCTTTCTTACCTTTGAGTCCTCCCAGCTTGAAATAATTTGTTCTGCCACGAAAAATTCCAAAGGTTCGCTCACTCTTCTTCTTTTCTTTTTCTTTTCATCAAATAATAGATCAACGGTGCTCAAAATTGTTTAACTCATGGTATGAAACACGGTTCCTCGCAGAGCAGGCTGCGAACTGCCGCCGTATTGAATTTTTCTTATTTTCCATGCATTGTTCACGAGTGTAATACGATACACTACTGACAATTAATAGCTACGTTCAAAATGTCCCTGATTTCTGGGAATGATGACAAAATTCTTTGACAATAACAGGACAGATGCAAGAAAAACTGACATCAGTTTGATAATTTGACTGCGGGCATGCTATGTGTGCTTTTAAATCCTCAGATCTAATTTTTCTCTCACCTGTCCCCTGATGAGCTGCTTGGAGTCTTCTTCACAGAAGGTACTTTGGGTAGGACAAGCTTTGCTGCTGGGGATTCTTTAGGCTTTGGATCACGTCGGCGGCGTCTAATACAGTAAAAGCAGTCACAAAGACATGTGACAATTTATAATTTGCTTACCAAAATCAGAAAAAGGAGCGGCGAACTTTTTGTTGGCATGCTCAACTCTGGCCCCATTTTCAATCAGGTGACTATCTTTTTATGTTAAATTGCTCACCTTTTAACTGTGGGTTCAAACCCCTCATTTTCCTCCTCTGGTAACAGTGATGGACTAAGTAATGAAGAAGATGGTTTCTGTTCACTTCCTTTCATAGAATCTGTGACAGGTGACTGCAAGAACAAAAAAACCCTTTTCCTAAAATTGAACCCAAACTTGAAAAAAGCTCTCCCCCAGAACTGTTGTCCCAGAACTTGTGGCAACATAAAAAACAAAAAGAATAGTCTAAATACAAAGATGTACATGTAGATACGCTAACCAAGATGTTTAACAAGTTTTAGAAATATCACGCAATGTATTATTATCATGAGTTCATGTACTCATGGACATGACAAACAATCATTCACCCTGCATCATAACTTACGTCATCTAATTCCATATTTTCGATGTCAGTATCATCATCTGAATCCTCATGCCTAGGAAAAAAACAGAGGAAAATAACAATGTTTGACAATTACTTGTAGATATACATGTAATAATATATATAATAATATATTGTTGCTTACAGTAACCTAGTGTTGAATGGTTGAGAGTGATTAATAATAATAATAATAATAATAATAATAATAATAATAATAATAATAATAATAATAATAATAATAATAATAATAATAATAATAATAATAACTTTATTTCTATAGCGGTATATACAAAAGCTCTATATCGCTTTACAATCTATTATAACATAGATAGGACCCTGCGCACGCTCTGATTGGTCAAAAACCTATGTTTTATCAGAGTATAAAACATAGAAAAAGCGTGCTTTATAGTTTTTGCGCGCGTAAAAATCTATATCATAAACCAAATGAAGAAGCCTAAGCCGTGTATTACACTGTGATAAAACACTCCAGTCATTTGAGAACACTCGAGAAATGTAGAAAACACTCGCCTGCGGCTCGTGTTTTCTAAATTTCCCTCGTGTTCTCAAATGCCTGTCGTGTTTTATCACAGTGTAATACACAGCTTAGGCTTCTTTATTTGTTAAATAAATATCTAACTAACAATAGCACTAAAACAAAGAGGTCAATTGAAAGCAAGTCTAAAAAGATAAGTTTTCAATCTGGATTTAAAAACATCAACTGATCGACTTAATTTAATGTCTAAGAGAATTTCATTCCAGAGCTTTGGGGCAGCGACCGAAAAGGCCCTGTCCCCATAGCTCTTTACTGGGATTACTGGGAGACTTGACTTTTCTTTGTGGACGCAGACTGAAGATGTGGCAAAAGACCGTGCAAGAAGAAAAGAGTTGCCTGGCAGCCTCAGAGGGCAAGTTTTTTTTTCACCTGTAGCCTTGACCTCCACACCTGTAGCAAACATGTCACTTTGTGGGTGACCTGTACAGACAACTACAGGCCACTTCACCCATAAACATCAAGGGTCCATGAAACATACTCAGCCATAACAGGTGTTATAGATTACGGCCCTTATTGACAGCCCTGGCCTAAAAGGATGATGATGATGATGATGATGATGATGATGATGATGATGATGATGATGATGATATTGCTTACGACATTTAAGTAGTGACATATAAGAATAAAGATTATTATGTCACAGACTGATGTTGATCAACATGGTCCGAGTCTCGGACACATTTACACTACTGAATATACGTTATACACGCATTTACATGACAAACACAAATTATTGGAGTTACAAAAACAACTACTCGTATACCTGTTTGCTTTTCTTCTTGACTTTCCTTTGTGCTGGTCATGTGAGTTACTTTGGTCAGGTGAGTCAGAGATCTTATGGCCTGAGTAAAAGAAAGGTTCAACACTATAAGTAAGGGCAAAAATGGTGCAACAATTTCTGCGACATTTTCACTCGTGTGTCTAACTACACAAATTATTTCCTGCAATATTGCAGACTGGAGAAGAACAAGCTTCTACTTTGAAGCTGCAATCATGTATTGCATGCAGCTTATTGCAGGGCCACGATAGTCTGTAGACTTTTCAGTCCCTGATTTTTCCGTAAGATCATAGATGTCAATCATTGAGTTTGATGGGCTGCCATCTTGGCCTCTTGATGTGAGCAAAACTGGGGAGAGTTCATAATGCCCGTGGGTAGGGGTGGTGGGGTTTCCACCATGCCCTCCACCATCCCTACCCACAGGAATGTTTTATTCTCCACAGTTTTGCCTGCATTAAGATGGGACCAAGATGCTCGCCTGTCAAACTCAACGATTGACATCTATGATCTCACAGAAAAAAAAGGGGACTGTGACTGTGAACAGGGTAAAACCAAGTGACAGCCACAAATACATCTTTATTTGCAGACTAGGGCCAGGGTGGACATGAAATTTATTTTAATTTAGCCATTGCACGCAATAATGTTTGAAATTTTGCATCATGTGTCTCGGCTTAAAGTCAGATCAAGTAAAGCTTGGCAAGTAGTGTGTACACCAGATTAAACAATTAAATACTACTTAACACTGTTTACACTTACATGCTTTTTCTTTAATTTCACAAAGGTAGGTCAGCTGTTAGTAATGACCTTTATTTTATAGATCCTGTACAGTTTACTGGCTTATAACATTACACATATACACTGTAACCATGTTTACTCAGTAGTTGTACATGATTGTGAATAATAGTACCTCGTACAGGTTCAGCAGAGGCTGCCTCACTGACTGCAAAAATAATTAATAAAACAAATATCAAATAAACAAACAGATGTAATACATGTACTGTAGGGCAAAATCAATTCTGAAGTCTTGCACTCAATTCAAGGCTCGCAATGTGAGCAGGCTCTTCATGGACACGCATGCCTTTCTTGGAGTGGAAATATCTGTTATTTGCTGGTTGGGAAGTCGATATAGTGAAACACTACTTAAGCTTGTCAGGTAGCAGGTTTCCACATGTATCTATGCAAACCTGCCCTAAGCTGGTAAATTAGTTAGCTTTCTCAAATCACTTAATAAAGATTGATGATGATGATGATGACTTAATAACTATAGTATTTGACCTTTTTCATGTGTTACTGTGACCGTGGTCAGAGCTACATGTACAAGTACATGTACTAGACAATCCAGACTGCAAGTTAAGAACCAATCAGATTACAAGATTCATTCCATGCCCTCTTGGAAAATAAAAATTAATTCATGTATATTTTGCCTTATTTAGTAAAATTTAGTTATTTATCTGCAACATCACTACCAAAACTGGAAATTCTAGAGAGATGATTGAAAAGAGTATTCTCTACTTGCACAAATCCCATAATACACCTCTTTTACCCCCCCCAAAAAAATTTGCATAGATTACCCTTGTTCATGTCCCACATGTTCATGTCCAGGAGAAATTGCAAACAATGAGTATGCAAAATGTTTTTTTTTTTTGGGGGGGGGGGGGGGGTTAAAGAGGTGCATTATGGTATTGTGCAAGTAGTGTATGGGCATTTTCTGAAGGCAAAGCATTACAGAAGGCTGGTTAGCTCAAGCAAATGCTCACACCTAATTCTTTCAACTGCCTGATCTTGCTTTTCTTGTCATTGAGCACGGCAGCAAACTGCAACAAACAGACAAATAAATGAAAGTTCAGTTTAGGCCAGGGCCAGTGACACAAACTGGAAAATAAAATGAAGGAAGCACAACATCACATGTAACAAAAAATCTGTTTTGAACAAAATGGATGACTATAGCATATTAAATATCCTTAGTTAGAATCCGAGGCAGCTCTGGGGTATGAAGGTGTTCATTTTGTCATGGCAAAAACCTTTCACAAAAGGAAAAAATGATCTGTATGAAACAAAACCAGCAAAAAAGCAGATGAAAGGGCAAACATACAGCTACTGTATCAATAGTCATTGCATTCATCACAAACCTTTTCAAATAAATCTTTCTCCATTTCTTCCTTGGCTGTCACACATTTATCAAGTAGCTAATTAAAAAAAAATAGATTGAAATAATTAAGGTACAGTATCAAGGAGGGGAAATTAGTGTTTTATTGCGAGGTATTTTTTGCAGTTACATGTACATGTATTGATCTTTTGAGAGTTCCACTAGTTTGCTGAAGAGAAAGGTAGGACAAAGAATGAAAGCCAATTGTTGGCATAAATGGCTACAAATGTGACAATTTTATTTGAAACTAAATGGTTAAACCATCGATTGAACTCTCTTCTCTTCAGGAAAGGTGGGCAAGAAAAATCTGCCACAATAGCCCCAGAAATCTGGCAACTTCTGCCAAGATGCTAATGGCATGGAGCTCTCGAAAGAAAAACAAATGTGAAAGAAATGGTGTTATTGAGCATCAAGAAGGGGAAATTAGATGTGGCTAAATATGTAATTTAGGCTAAGTTAAAATCAAGCCAGTGTTGGTCAGCGGTGGTCAGGGAATCATGCGCCTTGAGGTGACGGGGCTTCTCGAATCGTACATGTTGTAAGTGCCTGCCAAGTGAGGTACAGTTTGTTTCAGGCAGCAAATCGTTCAGTTGTTCTGCTTTCTCTCCCTTCCCTCCCCTCCCTCATTTGTGGATTTGGTAAGTATTGGGTTGTTAAGTATCTCCACTGATCTGGTCAGTGTGACGGTGCCTGGTGGGTTGTTGCCGCTCCATGGATGCCTGCGTGCCCTGCTCAGGGCTTATGGCTCAAGGCTCGCTGCTTGCCCTGGAATCACTGCCCACTTTAGCAGACACCATCTCCAAGCTCATCTATTGGCGACGAGTTTAATGATTTTGTTCAAAATGAAAATGCTGCACACAAAAGCTACTAAGTTAAACAATAATTCAGTGATTGTAGGAAATTCAGGTCACCTTTAAATCAAACAGAAGTAAACATAATTTAACCAACTTCAGGGAGTGATTTGCTTACACAGGATCCCAGGCATACATGACATGTCTACTTGTTCAGTGACTAGTGACGTGTCTGATTGTTCAGTGACTAGTTCAATATCTAGAATATCTGTTTATTACATAAACACCTGTGAAATACCAGGATTTCTCCTTTTACTAAAAAAATCATATCTTCATTGCACGCAGTGAACGTACTATTTTTATCTTTCACATGTGAGGATATTGGCGTTGCCATAGTTACTAAAATGATCACCATTGCTATGGTTCCATAATCAAACAAACAGAAGTGATCGAAACATCCTCGGTGCCTCCTCGGAAATCGACGGAAATCTTCGGAAATCTTCGGTAATCTTCGGAAAATCTCCGAAAAATGTTCGGAAACGTTCGCTTTACCTTCAGAACAATTTTGAAAAATCTACGGAAATCCTTGGAAAGTGGTTGGAAATCTTCGGAAAATCTTCAAAGACGTCCTCATTAGTATGTTTATGTAATAAACAGAATATTACATGCCCGCTTGTGGATATGAATTTTATCTTCTCGTGTTCAACTCGACATCTCGAGTTGAACACTCGAAGATAAAATTCATATCCACGCGCAGTCATGTAATATCCTCTATAATTATGTCCTTTGTAATTCAGGTCAGACTAGTTGCTTTGGTCTTGCAAAACTTGCAAAGTCATGAGTGTAATCTATTTTGATTTAAATTTACTAACAACAGTTTGATATGAATTTTACATGTTTATCACAGGCATGCAGAGGAGACTTTCAACCTACATACCTTCAAAGCATCTTTCCTCTCGGAAGAAAGTCTAGCATTGTCAGATCGCAAGGATGACATTTCTTGCTGCAGTAAAAGTTGATATAGTATTGACTGAGTAATATTTCAAACTACATGTACCTTCGAGTACAGCAATCAAACAAACAATACACTCACTCGACAGTTAACCTACAAGACAACTTTCTTTACAAGAACATTATTAAATGTCGACTAAAACATTGCAGGAGACATGTTCAAAGAATTGATGTACATGTATGATTATTTAGAAAACAGTCCTAAGAAAGCACACGCGCTGATTGGTTAAAAATCGTGTTTGTATAACTCGATGGAGACACAGAACTAGCGCGCGCTGTTGACGCAGTGATGGCGCGAGCAAAGAGAATAATTATTTACATTTTGATAATCAAAGTTAACAAGTTGTTTTCCTTTTTCTCGTCGTGGTGTTTTCTAAAAGAAATAGAAAACATGTACTCCATGTTTCTATCGAGTTATACATGTCAAGCACTCAAGAAAGTTTGAAAGAACTCAAAAAAGCTGTGGAAACACTCGCCTGCGGCTCGTGTTCCCACAGCATTTCTCGTTCTCCCAAACTTCCACTCGTGTTTGTATAACTCGATAGAAACACGGAACATGTTTTCTATTTCTTAAGTATTGTTTGGCTTGAAAAAGAAACTAGATGAATGAAATTTTAATTTAATAGATTCTTTAATCTCTCACTTAAATTATTGAAAAAAATGAGATGTTAATAACCAGTTGTTCAAATCAGTGACTCACAGTGATGATGATGATGATGATGATGATTGCATTGACTGTGACAAAAACATGCATGATCTTTAAAAGAGAAATAAATTACAGGCAGTAATTCTTACTAAATAATACATTGTGTACATGCACTATTTTTCGCAGTGTACATTATTACCTTTAGCTGCGTCATTTGATCCACTGCCAGGTCAAAGATGCTCTTGATGACATTGACGCTGTCATTACAAACTTTTGATAAACTCAATGATCCAAGCTGAAACTGAATTGTTATAAATAGAATGAATTGCTATTCATATTCATTAATTACAATTATTCTGACTAATCTATGAGCATGCTTTGGATATGAGTTGGCTGTAACCATCTCGTATCCAACAAGTCTGAGTGAAATACTTTCTTTGTTAAAAGTGTCCCCAAAATATTGAAAAAACAAATAAATATAACAGATGCCTAAAAAGTCATGTGACTGTCCTTACAATATTTGTTGCCATGCTATATAATGGCTCTAAAAATCCATCAAATATTAGTCTAAATGCGTCACATGACCGAATATTCCCCAGCTAAAACTGGAGAATATCTGAGATTATAGTCCATCAAATATTTTTGCCCATGCGCGATCAGTCTAAACACGTCACGCAACGGAATATTCCCCAGCTAAAACTAGGGAATATCCAAGAATATACCCCAATTTTTAAAACTGTGAGCATTTTGAAAAATATTTGAAGGACAATAAATACCGGTACTGGCCTCCATTTGGGGTGAAAATATTTAACAATTATCCTGCGAAATCGCGCGGAATATCGTCTGATACTTAGCCGACGAGGCCGTAGGCCGAGTCGGCTAAAATCAGACGATATTCCGCAAGATTGAGCAGGATAATTGTTTTATTATTCAACAAATTGATAACAAAATTGATTTCCAAGCTCGTAACATTTTTAAACCTTTCTGTCAACATTTTTTCACTTCACTTTTTCTTCCCACGTACGAAGCTACGTATATCGCCGAATATCCGTCACCTACGGATGACAGATATCGAGAGCATCATGACCATATTTGGATAGTGTTACAATTTGTTGAATAATAAGCTCGGATATTTGTCCTTAGAAATTATCTGTTCCTCGAAGCTCACAGTTTTCCTTGAGCTATGCACTCTTGGAAAACTGTTCTCTTCTCAGAACAGATAATGTCCACAGACAAATATCCGAGCACATTTTCACACCAAATGGAGGCAATTGTTTATATATTTCCCAATTTTCAAAACTGTGTGTGCTGCGTTAACTGGTATTCGAACAACCGGGCCTGGGCTATATCCATACCCCTCCCACAGAAGACTTGTTTTCACGTATTTATAAATCCCTTCCCATGATCCTCTGAAATTTCAGTTTAGCTTGAGTTCATTGTAATTTCCTTAATTTACCGATTCAATTAAAAGGCAGGTTGTTTGACATTTGGTTAATCCTATAATTATAATCCTGGATTGAAAGTTAGCCAAAGAAAAAATTTTATCAGATAAAAAAGTTTCTGGATGATCTCTGCTTGCTGTTTGACATATATGTGTTCAAGAACAACCCAGTCCAGTTGTGTAAAACAAGACTGTGCGAGTTCATGTACCTTAACACCATCTCCAATATGTTTTTTCCAAGAGAACTGCAAAGCAGACAAATAAAATAATTGGTTACAGATGTATAGTAAAATATACTGTACAGTGTATTTCAAGGCATGAAACTATCTCACTCTTGCATTTTTGTGCCAAGAAGAAAGAATACAGAAAGTAAAGTAAAAAAGAAGAAGGAGGGATGAATTTGTTTTTGGAGCTGTTTAAGAGGCTGGTACTGTCTTCTTCTATGGAGAATGTCAAATACTGGTATATATGTAGTTATTTCTAGCCTCTTGTGCACTCTCTTCCCCACTCCCTGCCCCCTCTGGCACTCATAACCCCCTACCCCCTCTACCCCTTGTATCCATTTAATTTCATGTACAGTGGAATCCTGGTTTTTTAACCTCGGAAGGAAACAAAAATGATGGTTTAACAAATCAGCATTCCATTGTACATGCATGGCTACAATTCAAAAGTATCTTGCCCTGTAAGGATACAAATTAAAATTTAATGTAAAAGATATTAATAATAACTGTACAGACAACGACCTGGGCAAAGTTCAAACCATTAACTTACATGTACACATCTGGATCTGAGGACAGAGATATAAAGCTTGTCAAGATTTAGATCCCCATTATATCAAGTATAGTTCAGCTTAGTCTGCTTCATAGTAAATGTTTTGAACCCAGGAATATCTATTTAGTAGTTTGTATCGTGTGATCATCGCAGTGAGGGTACATGTACTGTAGTTCTGAAAAGAATCGTTATTGGTGACTGACATTTCAACAACCTGAGCGGAAGTCATCTTCAGAGTAAAGTAAATAGTGTTAGTCAGTCGATGATGCTGTAAGTCTGGTCTGTTGAACCTGATTGGTCAGTTTAGCCATGACGGTATTGGCTGAAAGATTCGTGTAGTTGTTGTGTTGTTGTGTTGAGTACAACACTCAAACTACATCTTAACTGCAGTACTGTTGTGAATCTGGAATCTGGGGTCTAAACCACAGGAAAATCAGATTTCCAAGATATTAATGAAATTAGTATATTAATCAATAAAAAAGATTTAATTTAAAGTTATTCTTGTATTAATTAATTAGTTTTTTAAAGTAGATTACAAAATAATAGTTAGGCAGGGGTTTCAATAACATTAGTAATAAGCCGTCACTAAAGGTGTAATAGGCGGCTGTGACCGCTAAAGGGGCTGTGAGGCTCCTTTCCCCTAGAGGGGTCTGGGGCATGCTCCCCCAGAAAAATTGGAAATCTAGAAGCTCGGAAGTGCAATTTCCAGCGTTCTGGGCATCAAAAAGTGTGCTGTTTTTGTGGCATTTAAAAATTTCAGTGGTTGCCGTTGTAGTTTTATTTGCTTTTCATTATTGATATCATTTTTATTTTCATTAATTGAATCCAAACAGATGGCAGCATGAGGTCCTACAGGTGGCGGTAGACTGCCGCTAAAGACTTTTATTGAAACCCCTGGTTAGGTAATTTATCATCGGTTTTCAGATTTCAAATGATTTTAAAGTTCATATCCAAGAAATTTTATATGAAAATTCTCATTAGAATCATTTCAACCTTGGCTCCTTCTAACCTGTAAATTGGATCCATTCAACTTGGCTTGGTAGACAAAGTTATCCTGACCTACTGCCTGGCCTGTCAGGGCTCTGCTTGTCTCATCCGCAAATTCCGACACACTCATATCTGTAGTCTTTGCCATGGATTCAATAGTCCGTGAATCAACTAGATAGTCACACAACAAAAACAAACAAACAAACAAACAAACAAAATTGGTTGAAACCTTTTGTATAATAAATTGGACAGTCCCTCTGTGGTAATGCTAAGCTACATGCAGCCAGCTCAACCTTAAAGGGGCTCAGTCACAACATCTTGAGTTATTTTGAACATCAAAAAAATAACTGTTAAATTGAAGGAAACCTAAAAATAACACTTTATGAAGATAGAAAAACATCAAAGAGATAATAATAAACCATAAAGGAACAAGGATGGTTAAGGATGGAGAAGATTGACCCGGATTACAAACAACGAATTTGAAAAGTTTAGCTAAGCTTTTCAAACGTGACTGAGCCCTTTTAATGATACTTGCACATGTACAGGTGCATACCCAGGTCAGTCTGATTCAACTAGCTAGCTGATGTGCATGTGCGAGCTCGGATAGAATGTGGTATAAAATGGAAGGGGTAATCCATTGAATGGGGGAGAGGAGGGTAGTGAATTTGAACAAGGTGTCTGGACATTTCATCATGTGTTAAATATGTTAAAAAGTAGTATGTTAGAACCCAATTGGGTCATGTGCATTAAAGGCATCTACACTGTATGGCTGATTGTCGATCGATACTCTCGATTGATACCCTCAAATCAACCCTCAATTGATATTGATCAACACTCCATCAACACCTCAGTGACACTGATGACACCATCACATCGGTAAACAGCATATGAGCTGGTTGACGCTCTGCCAATTATCGATTGACTGTTGTAGAGTGTCAACCAAGTATCAGTCGGGATGTCGATTGAGTATCGATCCAGATGTCGATTGAGGATGTGCTTGAAATTAACATGAATTCGTGATTCATGAATGGACAGTTTCCAAGAGTCATGCAACAATAATATTTCTGTGAAGCGGCCATATTGAGGAGAAAAATTTTAAACACAAGCAACATTTTTCACCACAGTAACAGTTTCCCTCAATTTTGAGTGCACAGATAATTTGAAAAGCTGCGATAAACCATGCCACCTCTGTTTGCAATTGTCCTTGATTGACACTCCATCAACATCTCAGTCAACATGTCAATTGAGAATCAACTAATTACAGGCCGTACAAGAACTCTGTCAATTATCGATCGATTGTTGTAGAGTGTCGACCGAGTGGTCGGGATGTCGATAATGTATCGATCCAGATGTCGATCGAGGTACCGATCGAGAGTGTCGATTAACACTCTACCGCGGATGCCTTTACAGTAACACATATGATCCACACAATTGCAATTTACGGGTGAGAAGTGGGAAATCTCAAATGCATGCTTTATCAGCATGAATTTACCCTTTTCAATTTTTAAAAACTATTGATGACTATAACACAATTTATTCTGCCAGTGAGAGCTTACACAATAATTATTTTAACAGAACTGACCTCAGATCTTACCTAGATATGTGCTCTTACCTGATTCCCGCCAAACCTGTTCACCATTGCAGACTGTCAGATCGAATCCATTTTTGCCTTTGTCGTATAGCTCTGTCAATACATAATACTTCACATCCCCGGCCATACATACGATGAAACACAGTCTCCCTTGGAGAAATATGATAGGCGAGAGTTTTCTTCATATGGGTCTGTTCTGTAATGTTCCGCTTTGAGTAATTGAAACTAATCGATAATAGAGAGGTTAAGCATGACGTTTACGGCAAATGGCAAACGGCAAAAATGAAACTTTTGCCGTCTGTCTCCCGCTCTCTGTACAGTAGAATCAAAATATTTGCATTTGCAGTAAACTTTTCTATTTTTGTATGATTTATTTAAGGATTACAAGAAAAGAATAGAAAATCAGAAGTGACCTTTGCCGTTCGCCGTCTGCCGTAGACGTCATGCTTAAACTCTCTATTAACTCGAATGACTCGAATTGAGAAAACAGTCTTAACGTTTCGGATCTCGCCGATACATATATTTTTTTCAATAAATCGGTTAATCCATAATTAAGAAGATATTTCTATCATGCCTGAAGAATAATGTTGCCCACGTCGATGTTCAAACAAGGAATTACAAATCAAGTGAAGTAATATTTCTTGAATAAATTAATGCTTACTTCACATCAGGTTACATATACTGTATGGATATGAATTGTGCTTTAAAAACATATCGTTCTTACCTCTGCCGAGAAGGATCGATTGAAAACTTAGGTACGTCTCTTTTCTTTCATAAGTAACTTTACCGGAACGAATTCTTACGTGACCGAGTCCATGGAGCTCGACACGAACACCTCTCAGGTTGATTTCCTTGTCTGTGTTGAGCAACAAAGCGCCAGAAATTGTTTCCCCGGGCTGAAAAACCTGTCTGTTTTCAGCAATAACGATTGCAAACAGAGGTGGCATGGTTTATCGCTGCTTTTCAAATTATCCGTGCACTCAAAGTTGAGGAAAAGTGATACTGTGACGAAAAAAATCGCTTGTGTTTAAAATTCTCCTCCACAATATGGCCGCTACACGGAAAAATAACTGTTGCGTGACTCTTTTAAACTGTCCATTCATGAATCATGAATTTATCTTTTCTAGCAAACAATGGTAATGAAATTATCCTGCGAGTTTCAGGGATTCGTTGAGTTTGAGAATTCAACAAAACAAACTGCACACTTTGCAGTATTTATTTTGGAAGTGTTGTATTTCTCACAACGTATCAAATAAATCAGCCAAAAATAGAAAGAAAATTGTAACGGTACAAACACCTCTTTCAACCCAGTCTTCTCTCGGGAATTGCCATCGTAATGCTAGGCTTAGTCTTTCTCGGAACGCAATTTGCAGCGACCGTGCCGCGCTTGCTCCCAAATGTGGGAGTGTGTTC